>JALIZH010015440.1:920000-1046112 GCA_030522465.1 Rhipicephalus appendiculatus | reverse complement strand
TCGCTGGTCTTCAACCAGCTCCAAAGAAGCGCCAAGCAGCAGTTCCCTCGTACTTCGCATGTGCAGTAGCAGCTCGCAGTCCGAGTCTCCTTCTTTGGTGCACGGCATGCGTAGGTGGCGAGGAACGGCCTCTGCGTCACCGCTGTCACAGCGGCCATACGCTGTGCTTAGCGCGTACTGCTCAACATCCATGATGTGAAAGTCCGGTCGACAACAAAGGAAGAACTGGAACTCCGAGGTAGTCTTTCCTGGTTCAGACTTGTGACCTGCATTAGGAAGTCGAAACGATGAGCATTAGCGTCGTTGAAAATTGTGAGGTGCTGCACACGATACCTCGCATTTCTACTGGCTTTAGGAATATGAAGGAGCAACGCATTCAATTCCATTCTGTGATGCGCTGTTTGGCATTATATTCACATTTACATGCCTGCATTGTCTGTACGGGCATTGGTCTAAATATTTTTCCCGCAGGTGTTTATCCAACCAGCCCAGTCCTTCCCCTTGTTATCCCAAATATAGGGAGATTTCGAGCACGTGGAGAAACTGAAGTGGAATCGGCTGCAAATTTACGGTTACTGATTCGCGGAACTCCTGACGTAGTTACGTATATTGATTGCAGTCCTATAGAAACTTGCCAGGGCATCAGAACTAAAGGGCTAGTGACACAAAAATTTTGAAGGCGAGATAAGTTGAGGTATAGGCTTGTGTGGGCACACACGCATCATCTACAAAATATCAACGGCCAATACAGCGTAGAGAATATATCATCGTTCTTTTGCTGCGCTAAAAATGTAACAGGGGGGACGACACGAGAACACAGAAGAATATATCAAATCAATATTTAAAAGGGCGTGTCACCCTGTCGCGCGACTGTGCGCGAAAGGCCCCACCTGAGGAAACCGACGCCAACTTGTTTTTAATGTAAACAACCGACCATCACTTGCAACATGAGTTTGTGTTGGGTGCCGTGCTC
This sequence comes from Rhipicephalus appendiculatus, assembly GCA_030522465.1. Classification (NCBI taxonomy): domain Eukaryota; kingdom Metazoa; phylum Arthropoda; class Arachnida; order Ixodida; family Ixodidae; genus Rhipicephalus; species Rhipicephalus appendiculatus. Next base: position 1,045,139 of record JALIZH010015440.1, on the reverse strand, counting down.
CTTGCGAACGCTCTCTCCTGGCAGACCATTTGAGCGAAAAAAGGGAGCACCTCCGTTATGCTCTTGCACGGGAGTACAAAGGCTGACGTCCGCCCTTCGGCAGTGTATAGTGGGAAGACACGCATATTTACAATATCCCAGACTAGATGCTACTGTACATGATGCATTTACAAAGCATGTACAGTAAAAAGCCACACACAGTAACTCTGTCCTTGAGGGGATTACTGCGGCACGCAGAGAGACAATAGGGGCTTTTAGCTTGTACGTATACATCTTTACGTTACCGTGTTACCGGAAGGAATCTGCGCATGCGCGGGTCTTCACGGAACTTAGACTTTTACGGAACGTGAACTACTCGCCGGATAGGCTTTACGTTTTCGGCCCTCTCTCACAAATCTACCTTCGTTCGTGGCTACTCGCGATATCCGCTTTTGATGAGACTCAAGCCGCCGAGTGAAAATAAGCCGAAGTGCGAGCGATCACCTTAATTGTTTCGGCAGGATTGCCGAAGCTAGTGTGACCCAGCAGGCCGAAGCCGTAAACGCGAGAGGCCTAAAGCCCCTGACATGCCCGACATGCTGGATAGGTGGCGCCATCTAGCGGGACTAAGATTAACCAGGCAAGCACAGAATGGCTATTGCAGAAACATCGTGCATTCTACTTCTGATGTGAATGTCTTTCAGCGGCGTAACTACAAATGAGTTGCCTTTTTAATCATTTTTTCCCTCAAAAACGCTAGGTAAGCGAAAACAAACGTGTCCATGGCTATGGTTGCACCAATCGTCTCAAGATGTCGACACCACCGTCCGGTAACCCCCTACTGTGACACTCCTTCGCGTACATTGGGATACTTTACACACTAAAAAACGTCTTTTATGATTTTGCCACAGTGGTGATTCAAAATTATCTAAATTAAATATAGTTTAAATGTAGTTATCATCACAATTTAATATTTTGCGCAAACGCAAAGTACGTACGTAAACGTTTACGTATGGGAGCTAGAACTTTCCTAAAACATGCATTCCGGTAACACGGTAAACGCAATCCGGTATTCCGGTAACGTTAAAAAGTATACGTACAAGCTAAAAGTCCCTATTGTTGAAAAGAGTTCTGGACGCGGTAATCATGCGCGCGCGATGTTATGCGCTCATGCAGCCATCTGCGCTAACGTGAAAACACCGCCGGGACCCGCCTGCCCGCCTCTCTCGGCGCTCTCTGAAAACGAAAATGTGACTGGGCGCTATACTATACAATTGCGCTACCAAATTTGGTGCATATCAAGCTAGCGAAACGGCCGCGAGCGTGCCATGAGCGTGGCATGCAAGTCATGTTGACATGACATGACTTGCATGTCATGTCAACGTGCAAGTCATGTTGACTTGCATGTTGTCCTTTGCATGTTGTCATTTGCATGTTGTCAGCACTTGTCATTTATGCTCGTCATACAGTCACGTCACGCAGTACCAGATTTGGTGTATATCAAGCTAGTGAAACGGCCACGAGCGTGTCATGAGCGTGGCGTGCAAGTCATGTTGTACATGACATATCATGATTTCCATACTACCACTTGTCATTTAGGCTCGTCATTCAGTCACGTCACGCAATACCAAATTTGGTGTATATCAAGCTAGCGAAACGGCCGTCAGCGCATCATGAGTGTGGCATGTAAATCATGTTGTACATGACAATGCGCGTCATGATTTTCATATTACCACCAGTCATTTATGTTGGTCATGCAGAAATGTCTCATCATACCAATTTTTGGATAGATCAAGTTAAGAAAACGGCCTGAGGAGCACTACGGCCATGGCGTGTAAATCATACTTTTCATGAGAAGTTAGTCATGACATTCATGATATGACCAGTCATTCATGTTTGTCAAACAGTCAGGTTATGTCATAACAATTTTGGTATAAATCCCATTAACGATACGGCCAGGAGAGCAGGAAGTCGTAGGTGGCTAGATAGATAGATAGATAGATAGATAGATAGATAGATAGATAGATAGATAGATAGATAGATAGATAGATAGATAGATAGATAGATAGATAGATAGATAGATAGATAGATAGATAGATAGATAGATAGATAGATAGATAGATAGATACTCTAATAGTCGCCGAAGTTCGCTAAGAAATGCTCTCTCGAAGTCGCCGAAGTTCGCTAAGAAAGGCTTCGCATTTAAAATTATCTCACTCATCTCCCGAGCCGTCTTTCTCGTTTCCCGCTGTCAAATCTTTTTCACGTCACTCACAGATAACGTCTTCCTGTATCACCACTGCGTTTCATCTTTTCAAAAGCGTGCGATGCCGCATGATTCAGCTTATGTCGCCGAAGCTGCTCATGTTTCGCCGGCACATTGCAAAGGTGCTTCGCCATGTCGAGAACAGCAGAGGTTGCCGCTTTCGCTAGACTGGCATTGTCCTTCAACAAAGAGCGTGGCCCACATGCTATCACAGTGAAAAGTTCTTCACAGCCTTGCTCATAAAACGTGAAACCGGGAGCCACTCTTGAAAATCAGACATGATAATAGCGTCGCAGAAGTGAAGAGAGTGAGTGCGGCGCTGTTCAGTATGAACGCTTCGATCAGGTCTATCTGCTGTTCCCCACACCTGACACGTGCTTCTTATAACTACCTCCGACTATTCTGACATGACAAGAACTTTATTTGAGTCCTGAGGAACTGATATTTAGGGGAGCCAGAGCCCCCCCCCCCCCCCCCCCCGATCTAGTCGGTGGCTCCGCCCACGATAGGACCGAAAGTCGAAGTTCCTTCGCGATGTCGTGGGCCCTCTGGACGGCCTGGAGTTGGGAGTGAAGATTGTTGCTGAGTTCCTCCGACTATTCTGTACCGATTATTTCCGCTTTAACAAGGAGAAGATTGCCGAGAAAAACTTTTCTGCCACGTAAATGTTACTGCCGCAGTTTGAAGATATTAGCGAAACCGACGAGGTCAAGGAAGTCCCACTTTCATCTGGCCAGAATTGCGATGAATCAGAGCAGCGATTTCTTCAAGAAGAAATCGTTTACTGAACCGGTACGTCCGCTTCTCTTCTGGTGTCAATCCCCCCAGCATGGGTCCGTGCCGCAGTTTCAAGGATCCACTCTACTCTACCTTGCAGTTTCCATCTTCCATTCACAAACGCGGCAGATGATCTTACGGAAATAGAAAACGGGCCGAGATTGAAAGCGCCACGGTGACGATATTCCCAACTCTATCAGACCGAACCTGCGACCTTCGAACTTCGCAGGTTCGGTCCCTGCCGGTGGCAAGTTATCTTTTCGTCCACTTTTTTTCTTCCCATTTACATTACAAGTACTTCTAATAACATCCCCTATACTTTCCTTGGCATCATCGTCGGTTAGTTCTCATAAATATTGTGTTTAACAAAGCAAACGAGCTCTGTTTCTCACCGAAAGAATGCAAAAACAACGCCTTTGCGCATGCTTGGCGCAAATAATGAAAATTTTGCCAAGATGTAGCACGATGTAGCAGGTTTCACCTCTTGGCGCAAATCACATCACTGAATTCGAGCTGTCACAACGTGCGTGCTCTGAAAGGCTCGAAATTGGTGCGACAGGCATCCGTACGCGTCGTCAGGGTTAACCCCATCGCATGTACAAAGTCGGCTCGGCTACTTCTGCGAGAACAAACTGGGTTGATCTCGGCATTGCCTGAACACTGAGCACATTGTGTCAGTCCTCACGAATCAAAGCGGCTTGCGGCACGTTCTATCCGCTCGCTTCACTCTAATCAACTAGCGTGTCTGCCAATTTAGTCTTTCCAAATTCCCTGACTTTTCCAGGTTTTCCAGGATGATTCTAAGCAAATTCCATGACCGCTAAGCCTGCTTGGAAAACTCTGCGCAAAAGAGACAAACCTTCGAGTGGCAAAAAGGATGGAGCACTCGCGTAAACTGCAAACCATGCCGCTTTATTACATTTCCTTGGCTGAAAGCATCCTTTACAATAAATGCAACATTAAAATACAATAAATGCGCATCCACAAACAGGAAAAGCTGCTTTACTTGCATCGGCAACGGTTTCATTGTTTCAAAGATTCAATCTGTTGCTGCAGCATAGAGACCTGAAGCTGAGTGTCTTCCATCAGTTTTTGTTTCTTGTGACTCAAGCTCTTTTACAAGAGCCCACAGTTCTTTCCTTCAAGATCCTGATAAATCGTACCATTCATTCTTTTTTTCCCTCTCCAAGTCTTTTTTGTATCTGATGGTCGCACTTCAAACGATGTCGACCTTCTTGTTTCTGAACGTCATCTTCTGCAACAACACCTCCTGTGGACACCTCATCGTACACTAATCTTTGTGCTACAAGTGACTTCATTTATATTATCCACAAGACATTTCCTTGCTTATTGAAAATCGCCACTGTACAGAAGAATTTCCATGTGAAAGGCAAAAGTGCCAATCTTCACAAACAGCATTAGTTCTTTATCAGAACTTTAACAGTCGAACCCACGGTGTCTCTAAGCACTCTCTTGCGCAATCAAACTTCCACAAATGCGTTTGTGCAATGCTAGCCAAGAACAATTAAATATATATTCAGTCTTTGTGTAGTTTAGATGAACGCGTTGTTGGGGGGAGCTTGTGCCTCTTAACAAAAAGGAAAACCCTGCGCAACCTGACAATAACATAGACCAGACACGCATTCGAGCACATTGTGTGTGTCTGGTCTGTGTGTTTTTTTTTCTATGTGGCGGAACAGAGGAATCTGTCAGCCCGCACAAGCCGGGGCAACACCATGGCCGCTGTACAAGGAGGCAACAGCTTCCTTGATTCCGTGGAGGAATCACTGAGACCGGCACGCTTCCTTCGTTTATGTACAATTCTATGGAGGCGACACTTAAAAATAATCAGATTTAATACACAATCTCAAGAAACCAAAATGAGACATTAGGCTGCAGTTACGGTGCGACGCTTGAAATATGAGCTACCAGCATTGAGCGCGTAGCTGAGGACGTTTGCTGTTGCAATGCCACTGAATAACCTTGACATGGCCTGGCGAGCCTCTGCTAATGGTACTTATAGCTTAACCAGAATGCCTTCAAGCCATGCCAAGATAGTGGCTAAGACAAACATGCACAATTTTATCAGGTGTTAGCAACATCGTTTTTATAGGAATTGAGATATGCTGTGTGATCTGTAGAAGCAACAGTAATGCCCTGCCTTTTTTTTACGCTTCTGCTCAGGAGTTTACTGTGGTTGCAGCTGAAGGAGCAACTTTCTAGCACTTATCAATGGTAAAGATTATTTCCGTGACGGCGGCGCACAGACTGCCGTCAGTTTCCATGACCTGCCCAGGTTTTTCAGAAATTCCCTGACTATTCCCCGACTTTTCCAGACATCTCCAAATTCCCTGACTTTTCCAGGTTGGTAGACATCCTGACTAGTGGGCATGCTGTATTTTTAGATCTTGAAAGGCACTCTCGTTGCTGATATTCCACGCATGCAGTCCAACTGTTTCTCCTAAGTAAGCTTATTAGAGTATTTTATAAAGAAGATAACCGTAGTTCAAAAATACCATGTAATAGTGTGAATACTTCTGAACTCTGAAAAACGCAATGAAACCAATAATAGCGCATGTTTTGCACTGCATACTACACGCTAGGTGGACCCATCAGGTTTCCGAAATTAGCAGTAAGCTCACAACCCGCCTATTTTGTTTCGACCTAGAAAACAAGCAGTACATCTACTTCAAGGTACGCTGAATTTGAAAACACGCAAAGAACAAAACTACAAATGTCCTGCATGACAACTGCTGAGGGAAACTGGTCAGAAGCTGCTTTGGAAAAGCACGCGTTTTTTTTTTTTGCAATGTCTAGCGCTCTCCGGGATCGTTAGTTGTCCCTGTCGTTTGAAGTTTCCTCAGCAGCTCACGCCACAAATGTCAATAATTAACCTGTTCAAGCGCGCACTGAGAGCGGTTTCAGGCGTTTGCAAAATGCACGCGAGCGAGCGGAGCGTCGTCTGCTATCACTGCTCCTTGGACCGCTCTAGGGCACTCGTGTAGTTGTCCCTGCCTTTTTAAATGCGAATGCATTTCTTAGTCGGGCTATGTCAGGCATCCCGGCGTTGGCGTTGGCGTTGTCCGCGGAGGAGGAGTAGGAGGATAGGTTGAGGAGGTGTGCGCGCCGGCGGGTGTTAGATGTGAAGCATCTTATGGCGAAGCTTAATCCGGTGGTGGTGGTGTACGGCGTGACCGCCCTTACTGCGCATGCGCAAACCCCTTTCAAAAAAATAAAGATAAAAAACCTCCTCTCTCCCTCTCTCCCTAGGCATCCCTCCCCGCGGCAACCACACCCTCACCTGCGCATGCGCCTCCCCCCTCCTCTCTCTCCCCCTGCTACGCTCCCCCCTCTCTCCTCTAGGCATCCCCTGCCCGCGCGCGTAATTTTGTTTCCCCGAGGGATCGCGCGCGAGGAAGAAAAAGGAGGAGTGCGAGAAGGAAACCACGCGGGACCGGCGGAGAGGGCTGTTCCGCTGCACGGTTGCACCCCCGGTTGGCGCTCACGTGACCATGGTATGTCGCCACCGTCACCACCGCAGAAAACTTATGGCCGCCGTCCTTGCGGCGTGAGATGCGTGGGTGTGTGAGCATGGTTAGGGCTAGTTAAATTGGCTAGCATGGTGGTGTGTGTGCGAGGAGGACGGGCGGACGGATGCGTGCACAGGTCGACGTAGCACGTTTGTGTTTTTCAGTACGCGTACAACTATTGTGGCTAGCTACTAATGACTGGCGCGGTTGTGGACATCACTTGTGATATATGTATAGTAGAGTTCGAGATGAAAAACGGTGAGGAAAAATGGCTTCTGAACCAACTCTGGCGTTGTGGTTAGCGACCACGGACGGAAAGATTATGCGGGATTGTCTACATAACTTCGAAACTGTTATTGCGCCAGCACGGAAAGACTTTTTAATTTTCCGCCTGCGAACTTGCTGTTAATTAATATGTTGGAAGCTTGTTGAAGAAACTAACCCGCGCACGCAGCCAACGCAGCGGCATCGCCTCCCTACGCGCGGATTGTAAAACCTCTTTAGGTTTTAATATAGTGAACTATAATACTTCTAGAACACTGTAGCTTGAAGGTAACGACGAAACACCGTTGCTGAACTCACGGGTTCGGACGGCTGCGCGAGCACGGAAAGACGTTTAGAGGTTGACTGCGTAATGTGTTGCGTAATGTGGTTCTTGAACACTTATGCTCATTCACGGCACAGGCTGGCAATTCTATGTTCGTCGCATGACAGATATGTTGGAAGCATATTGTGGAGACGAACCGTTCGCACGCACATCGCCTATGAATATCGCGAAATAGTGTGCATAGGACTCATACTAGATCTGTCATGACTGACTGTGCATCTTGAAAATCACGAAGTCGTTCAGTTCAATTTTAAATGTGCAATGTGCAAAGCTTTTGTTTTGATCCTTTAGACAGTATGAAAGCGCATACAATAGAAAATGGGACAGGGCAAACAGGGGCAACGAACACTGCAGTGAGAGTTTTGATTCACGAGATAACATTTTTTATCAGGACGCTGAGTGCGAAATGTGTCGTGGAGTTCAAGTGTCATGCACACATTATTATAATATATCACATTATTTGAGAAAAAAATGTTTTTTTCTTTCCCGCTTTTCTTTCTTTTTTTTTGCGATTTCCCAGTCGACAATCCAAGACGTTTTCGTCGCTTCACTGTATTCGGTCAGCCATGCGTAAGCATCTCCGTCGGTCAGCCAACGCGAAGCACATCGATGTCCTCGGTGGAGGCTCCAACTCTAACTCGGACGCGAAAGTTTCCTGACTGCACGCCATAAGACAGTCTGTAGCATCGCGTGCGTTCGTTGGGTACGATATTCACTGTAAGTAGCGAAGGCACCGAGGGTTAAGCAAGGGGAGGTTGCAACAGTAGCGAACGTTCCGGGTGCAGCCCAGCGGCGGAACAGCCTTCCGCCGGTCCTGGTTTCCTCCTCCGCACTCCTCCTTTTTCTTCCTCGCGTGCGCGATCCCTCGGGGAAACAAAATTACGCTGCCCGCGTCGTCCACACTCCCACTGCGCATGCGCGTCCCACCTCTCTTCTCTCCTACGCTCCCCCCTCTCTTCTCTAGGAGGCATCTCTGCCCGCAGCGTCCACACTCCCCACTGCGCATGCGCACCCCACCCCTCTCTCTCCTCTCCTACGCTCCCCCCTCCTCCCTCTCGCCTGGCGACGCCGGACACAGGCAGCGTCTGCTAGCGAGTTTCTTGGTTGAAAAAACCGACTGCTCGCGCTGCACAACCGTTCACTGGCCACCCCCGTATATATGGCAATGAATCTTGACCTCAAGGTGGTGCCGGTGGGAAATTTCTCCTGTGCGTTGTTGAACAATAAAAATTCGCAGCGTGCGCGTTAACTAAAAGCGGTCTGCGGCGGAGCTCGGCGGAGCTATATATGAAAAAAAAAATTTAAAAAATAAATAAATTAATTAAAAAAAAACAAGAAAAAAGCAAAAAAAAAGGCGCTGCGCCGTGCTCCCGACCGGGCTGCAGAAATTAGGCGCCTTTTCCTTCTTCAAACCACAACCACCATATATAAATGGAGTGAAGCGCGCGCGAAATGCATTCGCATTTCCTCACGATTCCCTTCGGGGGAGGTGGGGGCTTTTTTAAATATAGGGACCTTACTAATAGACCTTATTAGGGAGCCTACATGAGCCGGCCGTTTTAGGGTGATGTCAGCCTTTGACCCACTACATGCCGCCAACGCACCGCCACCCGCCAAAACACAATGTTGCCAGACAGCGGCGCCGCGCTATCGTGCCATCTTGGTGCCCGCACTGCGTCTACGCCCGGTTCCGTTTAATCCTCGACAATACGACGCCGAACGTATCGATAGCGTGTTAAACGCTGCCGGATGAAACTTCCTGAGAATGCCTGATTGCTGCGAGTTTGTCCACTAACTTCCACAACAGAAAGGGCTTGCGAATGTTCCGCTTCCAGCGAGCCCAGGCCGACGGCTACTCTGGCTCGCTCAAATAAATTCGAGACGGTTGGGAGCCCACCAGTGTGTCTCGTATTTGCTCTGTGAATACTGCGCATTTCGTTCGCTGTTTTTTGCTGCAGGACATGTTATATGAGTTTCACGGTGTTGGATGGTTGGCAGGATACTTTAGCGAGCGACACGGTTAGGTACAGCGATGGCGACAAGAAAGTGCTGTTGACTGATTTCAAAGCGTATTTCATAAGGGTCAGCCTATGTCGACCTGGAATCTTGGGCATCTAATTTTAAATAAAACGTTTTCCTCTTCTTATTTCTGAAATAAAAATATTTCGCGGAGTAGACACCGTCGTATGTTATGCGTAGAATTACCGGACAATTGAAATATAAAAAAAGTTCTGCATCTCACGCATGTGAAAATTGAACATAAAAAGTGTGCTCGTAAATAGCACGATACGCCAAGAATATTCGTGTTCACATCGTCGATTTCGGGGCCCATTGGCGCCTCACAATTTCAACCCCTTGCAGCTAGGCAGTTTAGTGTCACCGACGCAACATTTGCGAAAGCACCTTAGGGCATCGGTAGCGCACCCACAATCGAATGTAACAGATTTGCCGGAAAATCTTTTGTTTTCAGTTCTATAGACTATTTTACTTAGGACATGTGGGCGCCGCCATCTTGGGCTGTTAAGCCGTTGTTTTCTTGTTTTTGTATAATGCGATGTTAATTTAAAAGGTCATGAAACATCGTACGCACCAACTCAACCATTTTCATGTGTATTCGTCTACCGTAACACTGTTCGTTTAGTTTTTAAAGATGCAAAACACAAAGGTTAACAGCCCAGCATGGCGGCACCCCAACACCTCCGTAAAATAGTCTATACGATGACAGTTTATAGCACTTAGGGATGGACACCGGATTTTTCCGAAAGGACATCAGCTTTTGGGATAGCCTGATGTGCTCTTCAAAGGATATAGTAGTACAAAAAAAAGTATGGGTGAGGGGGGCAGTCAGGACATCCCGACTGACCCTCTGAATTTGACAGTCATAGTACATGAATTGCTTGAAAGATAGGCATAGTGAAGTAATACGCGCGCAAAGCGTCCCACCAAACGCCACCTTGTTTAACTCCACAATCGAAAACCAAGGGCAAACAACACGCTCCAGCGCAATCGGTCTGTTTGTTGAGAATTGCTGACGCGCACGAGCTGCCTGTCCAGCATGTAATTGTTGTCTCAATGTAACAAACAAAGTAATGTTGTCAACAGCAGCGCAGACGTGCGTGAGTTATAGCCGCAATGCAGCTTTGAAGCTCGTACACGAAGCCGTTTTTCTATGCTTGCAAGCACACGGCGCGAAAACTGTCTCGTTCCGGCATGACACAAAAGAATGTTCCCTGATGAGTGCCGATGTCGTCGCATCGCGTTTCAACAACGGCAAACGTAAACACGGCTTTAGTTGAAGGCAGTAGCCGGCAACGGAACGATATGCCGCTTCTCGTCGGTCGCTAGGAAATCTAATAACATGGAGGCTAGTTTCCTGCAAACCTTTTTTTTCAGCATCCCAATTACCTCAATCTCAGCAATACGGCGCACGAAAATGCCGGTATTGTCGTTCCAATCAGCCGCCAGACGTTGATACGTACGCTCCCATGCGGAGCGAGCTTAGCCTTCAACATGGTGGTAATGCGCAGGAGGGACGCTAGTTGACAGCTGATTTTGGATGAGGTCTATAACCGGTCAGAAGAGCCCCCGCACGCAGGACTGTCAAACAACACAAGCATCTCGAGTTTCCAAATTTGGTGTCAGGGGCCCTTTAAAGGCCTGACCACACGTGCGCGTTGCAGCGTGTCAGCGCGTGGCTTTTTGACGCGGCGTCGCGCCCTTTCCCAACAGTGAGAGAGGGCGCGTGGCTACGCGAAGCTGCGTGCCCTCTCTCTCAACATCGGGAGAGGGCGCGGCGCCGCGTCAAAATGCCAAGCGCTGCAACGCGTGCGAGTGGTCAGGCCTTAAGGCCTCCTGACCACACGTACGCGTTGCAGAGAGTCAGCGCCTGGATTTTTGACGCGGCGCCGTGCCCTTTCCCTATAGACAGAAAGAGGGCACGCAGCTTCGCGTAGTCACGCGCCCTCTCTGCGATAGGGAGAGGTCGCGGCGCCGCGTCAAAAAGCCGCGTTGACTCGCTGAAACGCGTACGTGTGGTCAGGCCACATACGCGTTGCAGCCCTTCAGCGCGTGGCTTTTTGACGCGGTGCCCTCTCCCTATGGAGAAAGAGGGCGCGCAAATACACGATGCTGCGCACCCTTTCTCTCCGTATGGAGAGGGCGCGGCGCCGCGTCACAAAGCCAGGCGCTGAGACGTGTACGTGTGGTCAGGCCTTTAGCTGCTGAGGGCAGCGTAATAACGCCAAACTAAAACACTCTATTGTTTGCTGACGCACTACGCTTACTGGGCTCATCGGATTGATGTGAATCGTATTGCACTGTAAAGCTTACGTTCTCCGCTTTCTAATGACAACTGGTATCATCGCCTAGTCTGAAGCGTTATTTCATGGCAATGAAAACAGCGAGAAAAAAAACAGCGTTTTTACTGTACAAGCCTCCGTTGTACTGCAAGTGCGGCAAAAGTGTTCTACATAACGAAATGAAATTAACTGAGCCTTTTAATGAAGCGTTATGCAAGGTTTTTATGAAGAGATATTGGTAGTAAAGCAATCAGAAATTGATTCAGGCTCCAATAAAAATGGGCAAAACAATCAAAGTTTATGAGCAAACCTTTTTTTTCTTTTGAGCGTAGAACAACAATATTGAATGGGTTTCTAAGCTACAATGTATTTTATGTTTACACGAAGTTTTCTGTTCTGATGAACAGTTCATGAATTATTACTACTTCAGTTCGGCAGTTTATAGCTCTCCTTGGTCAGGCACTACCAACGAAGGGACAAAACTATCCAACCTGAAACTGAAATCTTCCATATTCAAGCAGCAAGCCCTTCTCTAGATTTCTACGAATTGAAAATTGTCGTAAGTTTATTAGAAAGTTTGCAGGGCAGCACCGAATTTAGCTAATTTGTCTGCTGGCCAGGTTTATGCAAATTGACTATTTTTTTTCTTTTACAGGCTAATTCCCAACAAGAATTGCGAATTAGCAGAGCCATGTAGTGTCTTGTAATTACCAGTACTCACTAACTTAACGAAGCAGTGCTTGAAACAAAAAAAAATTCAGAAATAAAAATATCGTAAATGTTTTTTGATGGTGGTGCCACCTGTAAAATACCAAAATCAAGTTGTTTTACGTCAGTTCCAACGTTCGTCAAAAGTGGCGCCTCTAAACATTATTAAGCCGGCAAAACACGGACGGGTTATTACTGCAGACTTTAGTTACACTGTACTTGAGTGTTTAGCTATGGCTGTATCCAGTGGCTAAATCTAGTCGCTACGTCTTCAATGCACAATATAACCCTATGAAGCCGCTGAAAGAAAGAGAGAGAAAAAGAAAGAAAGTGTGTTGCATTGTATGTCATGAGTGCATAGCCAGCAATTTAAGCTATTGTGCCGAGGAAAATTGTAAATGAAAGGACCCCTGACAGCGAAAGTTTTGTTTGGGACTTTTTTACAGTAATTTGTAGCTTTGAGTCCGGTAATGCCGAAATTGAATCGTAAATGCTCTAACGCATCGTATAAGTAATGCTAGCGTCGTTGTTTCAGAGCGATTTTGCTTCACTTCGAAACGCCCGCCTCAATGGATGGATGCTATGAGCGTCCCCTTTATAACAGGGGCGGTGACATGTCTGCCACCAGGCTCGAAAAAAAAACTTTCCTTTTATGGTGGCCCAATGCCCCATCCACATTGACCAAATCTATGCCATTACAGCAAAGAAAAATATAAGTTCACGGCCCATCTCTCTGCCTCCCAAGGCAGAATGACCCTATTTTCCCCCCTTCTTCATTTTTGTCCTTTATCTCTACTTTTCTGCCACCAATACTCTAACCGTCTCTTACTTATTTCTATCGCGGACGTGTTCAGCTTTCCATTGTTGTCCCTAAAACCCAATGCTTCATGTAGACTCGTGTCCACACGTATATCTGGGTGGATATCGCCACATTCAATCAGTACATGTTCCATCGTTTCCTTAGTTCCCCCCACAGCATGTACATTGTTCTTCTTCGTTACAGAATCTCGCTTTATAGCTACGCGTTCTAAGGCAACCCTACCTTGCCTCAAACAGTAAAGCGCTTCCCCTTGAATTATCATAAAACCTCTCCCTCCTTATTTCGTTTTTTCCCTTTCGGTAGTCACTGAGAGCCGGCTTCTTTTCCATCGCTGTCATCCAATAAGTCCTCTCCGCCTCTCTGACTTTTCGCTTAATGCTCCTTGTTGCCATGTCGCCCACACTGCTAGCCGTATATTTACTGGTGAGCCTCCTAGTTCTTTTTTCTCCACTGCGTGTCGACGCTTTTTTCTATACAAATACCTGAAAACCTTCCCTGCCCATCTACTCTCCTTCATTTTCCGCAGCCTCTCTTCAAATCTAATTTTGCTCTGAGCTTCCCTCACTTCAAAACCTGTCCATCCCATATCACCCTTTACAGCCTCATTTGTCGTCTTCCCGTGAGCGCCCAACGCGAGGCGTCCCACAGTCCTTTGATTTACATCCATTCCAGATTGCACCTCTGACTTCATGCACACCACTGAGTTCCCAAATGTAAGCCCCGGAACCATCACACCCCTTCCACAGCCCTCGAAGCACCTCGTACCTATTGTATCCCCATAACGCTCTGTGCTTCATTATTGCAGCATTCCTCTTTCCCTTTGTTACCGATGCTTTCTCTTGTACCTCCATATATCTATCCCCCCTCATTTACCCACACTCCGAGGTACTTGTATTCGCTTACCCTCGGTATTTCTTGGCCCTGTATTAAGACCGCATGGTCTTCGTGATCATTGAATACCATCAATCCACATTTTGTTGCACTAAAACCTAGTCCTAGAGCCTCGCCCTCCCTTCCGCATATATCTGCCAGCCGCTGTATATCATCTTGACTGTCCGCAAATAAGACAATATCGTCAGCATAAAATAGACCTGGAAGCTTCTGCTCAACCATCGCGCCTGCCTGTTTGTGTGACAGATTAAATCCAATGTTGCTCCCTTCTAGCGCTTTTTCCATCCTCACCATGTACAGCATGAATAACAGCGGGGACAAAGGACATCCCTGTCTCAGCCCCTTGCTAATGTCAACGCTGTCCTTGCTGCTTATTCCTTCCCATTCTACACAAACTGTATTTTCTCGGTATATCTCCCTCAAAATCTGTATACCGTCGTCACCTATGCCCACTTCCTTCAATATATCCCACAAAATTTCCTGATTAACGTTGTCGTATGCCCCGGTGATGTCTAGATAAGCTACGTATAGGGGCCTGTTTTCTATTTTTTGATATTTCTATACACTGTGTAAGAACAAACAGGTTATCGTCTAACCGCCTGTCGATTCGGAATCTATTCTGGAGTTCTCCCAAAATATCATTTTGCTCTACCCACGTTTCTATTTTTAATTTTACTGCCTGCATCGCCAACCGGTATAGCACCGATGTAATAGTTAGCGGTCTATACGAGCGAATGTTATCCTTTTCTCCCCTGCCTTTATAGATTAAGTTCATTCTACTTTTTCGCCAACTGTCTGGTATTTCCCTCTCCTGTAAGCACTTTTCTACGGCTTTCAGCAGTGCTTCTTTAGTGCTCTGTCCTAGTTCGTTAATTAGACTGACGGGAACCCCATCTAAGCCCGGAGTAGTGCGCTTAGGAATTTTTCCTTCGGCCTTCTTCCAATTGAAATTTTCAAGTACTACATGTTCCTCGGTTGTACTCTTCTGTATACTTTTACTCACCGGGGGAATCCCCTGGGCGACCTTTTTAAACGAATCGGCTGTTACCTTTCGGATGTAACCTAGTGCTTCATACCCTTCCAATTGATTTCCTTCTTCATCTACCATATGTTGTTGCATTGTTACAGACTTCCTACCTAGCGCTTTTACCATAAGAAACTAGCGCCCCACAGCGGGGCAGTGCCTGAGACTACATGCGCTCAAGCTTCGGTGACGCTGAACGCGCTGTTTTCAAATAGGGGGGACCCGCGGGCGGTGAAGAATGAAACGATGTGGGTGCTTTGGGCGTGTCCCCCCTCAGGAAAAAGAAAAGCATTCCTGGCGTAAGCAGCCAAAACCACCTTGAGAGCAGCCCGACAACAGAGCGAGAGGGGTGACGAACAATAATCCTCGCCGGGTGCCAGTCGGGGTATTGTGCGCGCCCCGAAAATGTTCTCTGACGTCCACAATACTTGCTTGACCTCTGCAATGTCACGAGGGGAGCCTCTGTCTACGTCAAACCACAAAAAAATGTCGATTGCACCTCAATAGTCGGACGAGCACTTAACTTTACTTTAAAACCAAAATAAAATATCTTACAGGCAACGCTCGTCTCTAATAATCTGTCAGAAGTGCCACCGCGTGCAGGAGTCTCAAACAAAACAAGCATCTCGAGTTTACAAATTTGGTGTCACGGGTCCTTTAAGAAAGATTCCAGAAATGTCTTGGTTGCTCGCTTTTGTACTCAGGTGACCATAGAAGTGTTTTTGAAATGCACATAGAACTTACTCTCGCATCCTTCTATTTTTTGACGCTCGTAAGACAATATCAAGAAACCTGCTTACCCACGCGAAGAAGTGACGAGTGTTTGGCAGTTTATGCGTGTTTGACTATTTCACATGACTTCGGTTAAACGATAGGAGCAAACAATAGACACTTTACAAAATAGTGTGCGCCCCCCTGGGCACACTTTGCGAATACCCCTACGTTGACATTCCAGCAAGGATAATTTCCTTCAAAACTTTTCGTTCCCCGACTGCTTTTCTCCCTCTGAGCGTGTTCGCCACTACAGATTCCAGCGAAGGTGCGGGACAAGCACCAAGGCTTTTCAAAACATACTGCAGGAATGTCACGCCTTGTAAGCTCCCCCTTAGCACTGAGAGGAAGGGGGGAAACGAAAGAAAGGAAAGACCGCGATCAGTGGTGAATGGAAAAAAATTGTCTGCAGTAACTCCTAAGGATCCATGCTTCGCCTCCTCGGCTGCGCGGACAGACAAAGGAGGCTGTTGCGACTGGCCTGCTGCTGGAGCCGAACCAGCGGGTAGCGTGGTGCTGAGCGTAGGTGTCGTACCGCAGGCCCATGGATGTCCGGAAGCAGAGAGCCGAGGCATTGAGCGACTCGTGAGGAAGAAACTTAACAGAAGTTTATTTACATGTTCAAAGATGACAGATTCGTGTCCAGCGGGAGCTCGAACGGCTCGTTAAATGCAGATCATGTCCCTTGTTAGGGAAACGCTTTCATTAAAATGTCCAATCAGTGCACGAGTGACCATTTGAAGGGAACGTCCCTCCGGCGCACATGGTTACCGCCTCCAAGGGGGCGTCCACTCAACCTTCTCTCCATAACCGCTTCGAGAGAAGAGAAAGAGAGGGGGTGATGTCCATACTTCACATCAGTTTTGACGAACTATGACGTCACTCCACACCTGCACACCACTCGTCGCACACACAGGTTCCCCGAAAGAAATGTCAGCAGAGACCCGCCCTTCGCGTGCGCATTCCACCACCATCGCATTCCTCATATTTGAAAGGCGAGGACCGCTCCCTTTTTCGATGCGTCTTTGCACGTGCAGGTAGAAGCGCCTGGGCAGGTGTAGGCCAGAGCAGGGCATATGCGACAAACAAGTTCTCCGTAGCCAGAGGGTCAGGGGGAGAGGTTGGCTCCGCCACTGTCCAAGAAGCTTCCAAAGACTATTTTGGACGGTTGGCGCTAATCCCTGGAAACGCTTCGTAACAAGGCGTGCAGGTCTGCACAGATGCGCGCGCTCCCCGCCTCGAAAAGCCCGCGTGCCTGCTTCGCCGTCGGTGTGAACGCGCCTTTATCGCTACACGTTTCTTGAGGGAAATTGCTTTTCTCATTATTCGTGTCTAGCCGTCTCATCGAGCCCCAAGCACTGAATACGCCTTCGAAGGGGGAACGAGTCAATCCACTTTCGCGGAGGACCACGAAATTGACGAGGATGTGCCCAAACCCTCTTGCCGACCACAAGATCTGCCCGTGATTTCATCGGCTTACTCACCTGAGCGAAATAAGGCCGTGTAGCTACGCAAGCCGCGTTCGCGTTAAGTGCGGTTAATCCTGTGAAACCGCAATAAAGCATAACCACCGTTAAAGCTGTTCGTGTCACAATTCTACTAGGGAGACGCGACTGCACTGGTAGACGGAGTTTCTTTCACGTATTTTTGAACAGTTGACTGTATTTTTGGTGGATTGTCAACGCACGGCGGCTACACGCGAACACGAGCCGTGACGTCATAATGGCCGAGGCGCATGCAGGGTGCACTTTTTCCTGTCCTCTTCCCTTTCTCTTCCTCTCCTTTCGTCCCACTCCCCCCCCCCCCACAACAAAAGCGTTGAGCTTACAGTGTACCCCAGCTAAACCAACACCACCTAGACTATACTTCCTGTACACCTTTTCACAAACGACTCCCCGGGCGCCGCCAGTCCTTTTTGGGCTGCGCAAATTGGCGTGACCCCCCAAAAATGCACTGCGGAGACTGTGACGTCAGCTTTTGTATTCCCGCGCGCCGCCCAACATGGCGGCATTTTTTCTCTCCCGTGAAAAGGTTTATAATCAGGGCTGCCAGGTGCTCGCAGAGGAACCCGCCAAATGACGGCCCATGACTAGCCGAAAAGTAGCCAAACGTGCACCATCAAAATATCCCAAAATAGCCAAAGACAACAAATCCATAAAACGCTTTTATTTATCATTTATTCACACAGAGTGAGTTTACACATGGATAAAATGAATATACGATATATTAACGAAACGATCAAGCATAAACAACTGCATATAGGAAAAACAAATAAAGAAAGACTCATAGGTTTCAGAACTAGTGGACTGAGCTTGGGTACATCGCTGAGGTGTTAAAACGTTCCAAAAATACGTCAGGCGGCACGAACTCTTTGCAGCACTGTGTCTTGCTCCACAAACTGAATTTGAGGAACAAGATATTTTCAAGCGTTTTCAAATTCATCCAGTTCCCGAGATCCGTTTTCGTGAGGGTGACGTGGCTAAACACTCGCTATATACAGAGGCATTGGACAATGGCAGCGTTAGAAAAGACTGGGCCGGTGGCGAGGGCAAAGGAAACACACGGGTACCAGCAGTGTTTTGTGGAAGGTAAACATTTTTACAGAACTCCGTAACGGAGTCTTCACGAAGCTCACTCAACCTGCATTAAAGGGATACTGAACAAAATTTTTGCCGCCAAGATTTCCAGCCAAATTGAAAGATTGGGGGTAGAAATCGATGGACACAACCTTCATTTCAGGCAGAAACTAGAGGAAAATAATGAATTTAATTAGTTTTGCACAAACCGCCGCGTCTAAAGGCACCGTGAACTAGAGGGTGTGACGTGAAACTCGCCGGGAACAGTGATCCCACCAATGCCAGCCGTCGCCCGCGTCTCTCAATCCGCTCTGCTCGCACTGCGTTTCCCAGAACCAGAAAGGGAGCGAACAATGCTCACGGCTGGGGTAAGGCATCAGTGCTTTTGTGGAAGGGAGAGAGTGGAACGAAAGGAGAGGAGGCGAAAAGGAAGAGAAGGACAGGAGCACGTGCACCCTGCTGCATGCGCCAGGGAGAATATGACGTCACGCCTCGCGCTCACGTGCAGCCGCCACGCGCTGACAATCCACCAAAAATACAGCCAACTTTTCAAAAAATATGTGAAATAAACTCTGTTCATCGGAACAGTGGCGTCTTCCGAGTAGAATTTTGATGTTTCCGTCAGTTTTTCAAATTTTTGTTCAGATGGCCGTACTCCCTATTCAATGGCGGCCACATCAGATGGCTTGATGTAGCGCTCAAAAGCCTTGTATAGGAACTGGAACGCGAACTTGCTAACGCTGCTGTGGTGCAAAAGGTGCAGGTCACTAAGCAATTGCATGTTTGACGGCAAACACTTCACGACGCTCCTTATGCACGCAAACCAAAAAGGTTGGGCACCGTTCGAGGAGAGAAGCGGTTCCCAAAGCGGGAGCCCTCGTTAAAAAGCTGCGTGGAAATGTGTTCTGCGAACGTCTGATTTCCTTCGTATCCGTGGCGCCCCATGGTCCTTGTACAGATAAGTAGGGTTACTGCGTGCTGCTCCATTAGAAGCCATACACAGGAACTACATATTTAGGAGAACTATACAAAAAGAAAAACTGCTTGTAGAAAAACAATCTGCCACATGAATGCTGCAAAGATTTTCTTGTATATTTGACACCTTTTTTAAACGTTTCTGCGTTATATAGAAAACGTGTCAGGACAGATCAAATTTAGCCAGGCTCTCCCGATTGGGACCTTGATCGCAATTTTAACATTGTTTTTCATTTGTGGACAGCATAAATAAAAGCCTTGAAGTCATACGTAATCGTGTGTAGTGAAATCACCGGGAAAAAATTTCTGACGCAACGTTTTTAGTTCGCGTTACATAAACCAGTGAACTCGAAAAATATTGCGGTAAGCAATAGCAGGACGATCGCGCCACTACCTTCAAATATTTCTCTGGCGCGCGGAGAACCGTTTCTCGGGCACAAAAATTTCGGTTCCCTGCACTTTGAATATCCCTACGTACCATATAAAAAATCACCGCCATATCAACAAAGTGAATGATGTTGGAGGAGCTTGCTCGGAGATGATCGGGTAACCCGCGAATCCTCCGTACACATCTTCTACCATCATGTATAGACGTGACAGCGTTGTTATATATACATTACATGCGGCGCTCGGGCGGCGAGCCCCAGCTGCTGCTCGTTGCGAGCCCGCCGAGCGGTAACGAAGAGTGTTCACTGCGTGAGCTCCCGGCGAAGAGAAAGGAAGCGCACGTGCTGAGAGTGGTGTGCGTCGCCTTCAGCGGCGCACACCACTCTCAGCACGTGCGCATTCTTGAAATCACCGGAAAGGCGCCTTGAGCGGCGTGTACACGCCATCGCCGCCGCCGGACAAGGTGCGAGCATAAGAAGCTTGCCGAGCAAGCTCCTAAAACAGACAACACAAAACTACCGAGCGGACATACATGCATCTTCGATATCTCGCGAATTCAACCAGGGCAAAAAAAAAAAAACACGAAGCGCCTCACCTTCGAGGTTCCCGATGTACTCAGGCGCTTGTCTTCTCCACGCGGCTGTTCCGAAGACCGAAAAGCAAAACGCGAAGTCGTACGCGTGTGTCCGAACAGGCACGACGTAGCAGAAGTGATGACTAGACGACGTAGAAATGGCTAGTTCAGGTCTACCTCCGTTACCTAGCAGATCACAGGAGCAAATGTCCAGCTTCGAATGTGGTCCGGGTGACAGTAGCAGGCCACGTCTTTCTACAGAGACGAGATTTTCTGTCACGCACGTGGGGACACAATGGGGGCGCCAAAGGAAAAAGGAGAAAGAAAAAAAAGGGGGGAGGGGAAAGGGGCGGACCGTGCTTATCTCTAAAAGATTATTGGTTCGGGGAGTTGAGAAAGAGAGAAGGTGAAATAACCCTTTCCATCACGCACCCTTTCACTCCTTCCCTCTCTCCAGCGTACAAGACCACCGCAATGAAGCTGCTCGCAGTCCGAAATTTATGGCCGCCATTTTTTTCTCTTTTAACGCGATAAAGGGGGGTGGTTCGGTATCAGATATGTTTTCGAGGTTGATTAGCTATCTTACTACTATGATTCCATCTCAGATCGAATCAAAGACCCGATAAAGTGGCCTGTTTTGCGTTGGATGGTCAGCTGCAAGAAAATCTACTATATAGATCGGGTGTCGGCAACCCGCGGGGGTCGCATGCGTCTCGCGAGTCTTTATGAGGCGGCTCCCGGCAGAAGGTCATAACACTCCTACCACCTCCCTAATTAACCGATGAACCTTTTCACGAAATTCTGCGCCCCGGGTTCATGCTCGTTTACATGACGAAAATTCAAGGGTTTTCAAGAACTTTCAAGGCTACGTGTGTGAATTTTCAAGGACCACATTATCTGTTAGAAACTCAATTAACACAGGTTCAGGGGGAGGATGGAGGCTTGAAATAACTAGGATTCATCGAAAAAGGGTAACGTCGCTTGAGCAGACATCAAAAACATGGCTCCAATGACATTTTGTTTCTTGACAACTTTCAATCATAGTTCCTTAGAGTTGCATAGATTATAACTTTCAGTATCACACAAGATGCAATGTTTTATTCTGAGAAAAACAAAAAAAGAACAAACGAACAGTTATTATGCCGTGCCTTGTTGCTTTTCCTGAATTTTCATATCAATGTCCACTGTCTCCTGCTGCTTGGTTTTGGCAGTCTTCCTAAGGCTGCCACGTCAGGCCGCTAGTTGCCTCTGCCTTTTCTGCATGAGTCTGCTGCAGCTTTTAATTCCTTAGCAGCGACTTCTAGATTCTTTTTCTTTTTTTGTAAGCATTTCGACCTCTTCCTCAATGCAACATTTCTTTTTCTCTTTCTCATGCTCCTGCTCCTGCCTTTTATGAGTTTACAAAAAATGCACCGGTGTTGTCCGCCACTGTGGAGCAGTGTTTATGGTGCTCGGCTGCAGACCCGAAGGTCGCGGGTTCAATCCCGGCCGCGGCGGTCACATTTCAATGGAGGCGAAATGGTTAGAGGCTCGTGTAGTGTGCGATGTCAGTGCATGTTAAAGAACGTGAGATAGTCAAAATTTCCGGAGCCCTGCACTACGCCGTCTCTTATAATCATATCTCGGTTTTGAGACGTAAGCACCCAAGATATTATTATTATTATTATTATTATTATTATTATTATTATTATTATTATTATTATTATTATTATTAAAAACGCACGGTGTTCGTTCCTCACAGAAGCTACTGAAGTTCTCTATTCTTTTGTGATGGGCACATTACATCTGCCACCTGCTACATTTACGGCATCACAAATAATACGCTGTGAAATGTGCGAAAATGTTTATTAAAAATTAAAAAAAAGGAATTTCAAGGATTTTCAAGGATTGGTGAAAATTCCAGCACTTTCAAGGCCTTGAAAATGAACTTTTCAAATTCAAGGGTTTTCAAGGGTTTCAAGGACCAGCGTGAACCCTGTGCGCCTGTCAGGTGAGCAAGCTTGATGTAAATAATGGCGAGTTGGTCAAATCTGTTCAGCACTAAAATTATCACTCAAAGAGCTTTTTTTGTCGTGTAACCTATGTGTATAAATTACAGTGTTGTGGCATATGCGTGGTGGGAAAATAAACATTTCAATTCCAAGTACATCATTACTGTGAATTAGCCGAATTTGTGCTGTTAGTATGCAAAGCACCCCCCCCCCTCCGATTCGCTTTGCCGCCCCCACCATGTCGGCGTCATGCAAATTCGGCCCTCCGCCTGAAAAGGTTGCGGAACCCTGATATAGACCATTGTAATTTTGAGTATAGTATATGAGCTTGCTTCCTGACACATTCGTGCACAAATCACGTATGTGATTAGCACGCGCGAAATATTTTACGGGCGCCTTGATTAGCAGCATGACCAAGACATTCATGAGTAAGTCAGAAAACATTTTTTTCTTATTTTCATCACAGAGTAGCTCATAAATACCAGAATGAAAGTGCGGGACTAATGCGAAATGTGTTCTTTGCGAATTAGCAAGGTGGCCGTCTTCTGTAATCACTCTACGACGAGCCAGTCAAATGAGGATAGCACCGTGAGCACGCTTCATGACACATTCGTGCACAAGTCACGTATGTGATTATCCCACACGAAATAGTTCACGGGCGCCATGATTAGCAGTACGACCAAGACATCATCAGTCGGTCAGAAATTTCTGCGATGAAGGTAAAATTGGTTCTCAAAAAAAAGCATCACTCTGTCAAAATGTTTACGCATGCAGAAGTTTCTACTCAAGTCCGCACTCGTGCATTGTTTGGTCAGTTTGTTTATGGGGCTCGAGTCTACCCCGAACACGTAGCCGCGAGAATTTTTCGAAACGGTGCCGTAATAGCGGAGTTACACGCGTTTGATGTTTGATGATCCAAAAGACGCCCTCGCTCGTTTCTCTCTTTCCTTCGCTCATCTCTCCTCCTTCGCGCGCCTCTCCGCGGCCGACGCTGAGAGACGCATTTGACGCGTAGGCGCGAGCGTACGCATGCATACGCGTGCCAGTGGTTGGGCCTTTAGTGGTAAAGGCGTCGGGATCCCGTGTCACCACTGTGGCGAAAATGACGGTGTACCCCAGCAAAAAATACTTTTCTGTTAAAAAAATGGACTAGTCTTTTTATTGTACATCAGTTCAAACAACATAAACCATCATGCTTCGGAATGGGGCAAAAAAAAATGAGGAGTGTTTTTTTTTCTATGGTGAACAACATTTCTGTCGTATGGAGCCTATTTTCGGTACGCCGATCTGTGTGCCAAAATACGCATATAGCAACAGTTCGGGGCATTGCTGTCTTACAAGCTGGGTACGATAATTGCTGCAGCCGGTTGCTTACTGTGGTTTTGTGCATAGTCACTGTGGTTCATGTCCAGAAAGACCTGTTTCACAAGCTTTTTTCTATTTCTGGATGGAGGGTCCTGTTAAAACAAGGAAAGAGGATAGAAAAAAAAACAATGTTCTTCGTAAAGGTGGCTCGCAAATGTTCGAACTTGCACGCCGGTTCTTCAGGTAAGTGCATCAGCCGGCATATGACAGACTAGAGCAGCAGTGACTAGGTAGGTACGTCGCCATTCATTGGGCTGTCCTCAAATTCCGTCGGCTTGATTTTCATTGGCTGGGAGGCTCATGTCATCTGCGCACGAGAAAAAAAGAAAACAAAAAAGGAAAACGTCATCTTAGTAGGATTAAGGCACTTCACTCTCACAATCCACCTCTTGATCTATCCACCTTCTACACTGGCAAAGGGAGGAATTCGCAAAATATCACTTAAGCTGACCCCGTGAGTGGTTCCATTTTGATGCTTTGGTAATGGAAGCGTACCAACGCGTCGAAATATCTACTGCACGAGCGGCTCGCATGCGCAGTCCTACGTGTCGCGATGTGTGTTGCGAGCAGGCATCTGTTCGGCGGAGAAAATGTAACAATAATAAGGGAGTTTTACGCGCCGAATCCAAAAAGAAAATTGCGGAGGCGACCCTGATCGACGACCTTGGCGTTCGGTAGTGACATTTGTACGTCGGCGTTTTTCTGTTCTGGTATTCCTTATATATTAACACTTGTAATATCTGCGCACTGACGAACGAGGTCTCAGCGGCCACGTCCGTCTAGTGGTGGAGATTTGCTCCGCTCAGTGTCTCAACAATCCCAGCTACCCACAATAGCGACCACGTAAAAAAAAGAATCTAGTGGTGGAGATTTGCTCCGCCCAGTGTCCCACAATCCCAGCTGCCCACAATAGCGGCCACGTAAAAAAAAGAAACTAGTGGTGGAGATTTGCTCCGCCCAGTGTCCCAACAATCCCCGCTGCCCACAATAGCGGCCACGTAAAAAAAAAAAAAAACAAGAGAGAAACTAGTGGTGGAGATTTGCTCCGCCGTGTCCCAACAATCCCAGCTGCCCACAATAGCGGCCACGTAAAAAAAAGAAACTAGTGGTGGAGATTTGCTCCGCCCAGTGTCCCAACAATCCCCGCTGCCCACAATAGCGGCCACGTAAAAAAAACAAGAGAAGCTAGTGGTGGAGATTTGCTCCGCCGTGTCCCAACAATCCCAGCTGCCCACAATAGCGGCCACGTAAAAAAAAGAAACTAGTGGTGGAGATTTGCTCCGCCCAGTGTCCCAAGAATCCTATCTGCCCACAATAGCGGCCACGTAAAAAAAGAAACTAGTGGTGATTTGCTCCGCCCAGTGTCCCAACAATCCCAGCTGCCCACAATAGCGGCCACGTAAAAAAATTGGCCGCGTATCTGCGTGCTTCGCTGCAAATGTCGTCGAAAGACGATAGTCTTGTGCCGACTGCACTGCATGAGCGGCATGAGTACCACAATTTAATAGCTGGGCTAGCCGCTGGGCTCGTTTTTCGGACGTTTTCCGGGCGCGCTTAGACGGACGCCGGCGTTTCTCCGCTGAAATTTGGTCGTCGGTCTCTTCTCTGCGTTCTCTGATCATGTCTTGTAGAGTGGGTCGTATTTCATCAAGCGGCCATATATGTTTTGCCTTGCCTGAGACAGCGCTCTTCTACGATGAATCAGCCGCATCTGGCTGGCATTGATAAAACAGAAGAGGACGCCATCTACAGCGCTACCGGGGAACATCGGCTTGTGTTGATGTTCCCCGGTAGTGCTGTAGATGGCGCTACCGTGTAGACCACAGCCAGCCACAGCGTCGAAGTTAAATCACTGGGCGGAGACTTGTTTTGTACACAGCAGCGCCGCGTAATAAACACTAGGATCTTTATAATTACGTATCTATAGATTTTGTTTTAAAGGAACACTGTGAATAGTACTAAGGTATTGATGTTGTGCCTCAGGTATGCGTAATATTTGATTTTTAATTGCCCACGCTCACCCGTATGAACACTTGCTTCTTGGTCAAGATTGGAGGTCGTAAGGCAGGTGGTTAAAGTTTGGCCAGCTAGCTGAATCGTGTGACGTGCCGACAAACAGACAAACAGACAGACAGATAGACAGACAGACAGACAGACCAAAATTTTTCCGTTTAGGTATCCCAAGAAAGACTATCGTCTTTAAAAAGAAACTAGTGGTGGAGATTTGCTCCGCCCATTGTCCCAACGATCCCAGCTAGCTGTCCACAATCTTTCAGTGACTCCTGAAGGCTTCCGTTTTTGCAGAATTCACTTTTTTCCGGGCAAGAATTGCGAATTGGTGTCTGCAAGTCACGTTACTGTTTAGTTTTACGTGGGCCTCAGCGGTTGATGATTGGTTACGGCGCTCGTCTGTTGACTCGGAAGGTGAGAGATCGGCAGCGTCCGCGGCGGTCGCATTGCGATGGCGGCAATATTCTAGACGCCACTGTACTGTGTCATGTCAATGCACGGTTCAGAAACTCAGGTCGTCAATATTCTGCGTAAACCTCCACTACAGTGTCTCGCACACCCTCCGTAGCTTTGTGACGTAAACAGCAATAACCAACCAACCATCTTCGAATGACACCACGCGATCATAAATACATTTTCGATAACGGACAATTATTTCTTTCTTTCATAATTTACAATTTAAGTATTTACAGTTTTACAAAACCACATTCTTCACCAATCTCCCGAAGTGGCGGCCAGCCGTTCATGGAGGACAACAAGCACAACAATAAGCGATCGCAGTGCGGAAACAAACAATGAAAATGGCAGACGTCACTTTTGGACAATGCTGCTATGGTATAGTAAATTATTTGCCAGTCAAAGAAATCTCGGAAACGTGTGTCGTCTATCCTAGCGCGTAGGGATACACGAAACAAAAGGCTTTAGCGATAGTGACGCGAGTCACAGCTCGTAGGTGTTGCTTGACTAATCGCTCGTACAGTGCGTCTCGCAGGCTTCCGTATACGAAACTTCCCGAGTAAGTGCGGACAAACATAACGGAAGTTGGATAGCGCAACGGTTCGACGGGTGCACCCCGAAGAGTTTAACCCGCAGAAAGTATACAGTTCCTGCATATATATATATATATATATATATATATATATATATATATATATATATATATATATATATATATATATATATATATATATATATATATATATAAAGTAAATAAGTGTGAACTTAAGAGCTCGTTTGCTTTGTTAAACGCATCATTAATGAGAACCAACAGACAATGATGCCAAGGAAAGTATAGGGGACGTTATTAAAAGTAATTGTAATGTAAATGTGAAGAAAGAAAAGTGGACGAAAAGATAACTTGCCACCGGCGGGAGGGTCCGAACCTGCGACCTTCGAATAACGCGTCCATTTCTCATTCTTTCTTCATTTACATTACAATTACTTCTAATAACGTCCCCCTATACTTTCTTTGGCATCATTGTCTGTTAGTTCTCATTGTGGTTATATATATATATATATATATATATATATATATGTGTGTGTGTGTGTGTTTAACAAAGCAAACGAGCCCTATTGGTTCACACCTTTCCTATATATATATATATATATATATATATATATATATATATGTGTGTGTGTGTGTATGTGTGTATGTATGTATGCATGTATGTGTGTGTGTGTGTGTTGGCACTCTACGACCGGGCAACGACGCCGGCAGTCCTCATGAACTTGTGCATACCGTGCTTTCGCAGCTTCTTCCGTGCATTTCTGATCATCGCTTTGGCTTCGACGGTGTCCACAAGAGCGCCGTCCATCACCAGCTCCAGCAGGTGGGGGGTGGTCGTGGAAGAGCTCGATCCCCAGAGCGGCCTCTGCGCTGTCGCGCTCGCCCAACACGAAACGGGCCGCTGCCGACACACGACTGGCGTTGCGGTGTGTCGATTTCCTGTAAGCACAGCAAAAAAAAAAAAAACTTTGGTTTTTACACTTGGAAACCGTGAACACTTTGGTAAACTGGCGCCGATAAATTTACGCGATATCAACGAGCTGTCGCGTTTGGAGAATGCTGAAACAGACTAAATTAAGGGAAGCTGACAAATCTCGTAGAGTCCATTATGCCTTCGACTGAGACGTCGCGAAAGGGAAAGCCATCCGTTATGACTGTTTTATTGTGCACTTTATTTAGGCGTGCAGCGCTCCATGGCTAACTAAACCTCAAACACACTGCGCTTTAGTTGAAATGATATATACGCACAATAAGTCAATCACTCGTTTTTGTGCGGTTTTCGCTCACCTCGACATCAGAAAGCTAAGTCCCGTGAACGCCACTTTTGTTACACTGTACTAGAGTTACTGTATTCCCAGTGCCCACGAACTGCAGGTGGCGCGCTGTGGGATTCAAGATGGCGCCCGGAGCAGGGTCAACCCGTTTGTTAGCATAGGAACAGATGGGACGTGCGGACGTACGGCCCGTGCCGCTTTCACCGGATGAAGTCAAGAGCTGCACTGAAATGGATATGACACGAAAATACTTTCCCAAACCATGGAAAGTGGTATGTGCTCTCCCTTTAATTATTTGCCGACGCGTGAAAGTTTACATTTCAGCTGCTTTACCGTGCACCAACGAGCATTCATTCCTTTGACCTTGTGGCGAAACAATGCACAATAAACACTCAACTACCACTGTGAAGACACGTTTCACTTTCGTGTTATACCGATTCCCATGAGAGAGGGATCGGCCATGTTATTTACATAATACATATCCCGCGGTATTCGAGTCATCATGTATGTCATGCACTCACACCATATCACGCCAAATCGCGTATGCTAGTTAAAGAAAAGGTCACCAGAGCACCGAGTCAAAGGAGGTTAAATATACAATGTTTCGCGCTCAGGTAAGCAACCCATACAGTACCTGTATATCCACCAGTGCAGAGCAAGCGAGGCTGTCCAGGCTAAACGGAGGCGTCTCCACGCTGACGGCTCCAAAGATGCAGTCAAGGGCGCTGCCAGACGTGGTCATGTAGCGAAACTCGGTGAGGCACCTGCTCTTGCGAGCGTAATCTGCCAGCGCGCCCAGATCGTCGTTACCGAGTTGCAGCCCTTTGAGAATCACGCTGCAAAGGTTGGTGTTGGACGTCAAGGCTGACGATAGCCTGGTGGGAACGCTGCGTGACTGCTCGGCTGTCATGCGTAGCGTGCACGGAACCAAAGTGATCTCGACGTCGGTGAGGGCCGAGGGTGTTGACAGGTACTCGCACAAAGCAGCGAAATGCTCTTCTTCGAAAAGGTCGCAGTTAACCCGGAGCGAAGTCACGTGCTCGAAATGGTTGAAGACCGGCTCCATACCAGAGGCGAAGTGGCTTCGCCTTTACGGTCAATCTGGTGATGTCTACGATCACCCGGAAGCTGAGCGCGCCCGATTTTACGTGGTGGTCGGCGATCCTGACGCGATTGTGAAGTCCGCGCTCCCTTATCATACAGCATATGTACAGGGGTAACGCTCCTGCGGGAACGTGAGCGACAACTACTGACCGCAGGTTGTCACTCTTAGACACTTCTTCGAGGAAGGCTTCGAACAGGTCCTGGCTAAAGGTCCTGAAATCAATCTTTAGCTTTCGGAGCGAGGAAGTCTCCCGCAGGGCTGTGAGCCACGGTTCGATGTCTCCCTCTTCACGGTGGATGGCAGCGAAATCGGGCGTCGGTCTTTGGCAGTTCTGACACGCGGCAGAAGGTAACCCGAGGGAGCGTAAGGTGTTATTCTGTTTGACAACTCTGGCGAATGGTGCAATCCTCTCTGCACTGAAAAAAAAAGAAAAACAAACACGTTCACATTAGACTCTCGTTACAATACGCGCACAAAACTTATTTTAATGTTGCTGGGATTTAAACGCACAATAGGCTGAGGAAAAGGGTTCTTGAAAAAAAAAGAAAACGTTGAAGCTTAATGCATTATGGTCGCGTTGCCTTAATTCACTCTTCCGGCATATATTGTGCTGGGACATGCCTTCTGGGACATGCCAAGACATGCCAAGACATTGCTGGGACATGCCAAAGAGTGTACCAGCTGGAGCGATGAAAGACCTTACGCAATTTGGTAAGCTGTATTAAGAAAGCGTGCCGTCATTGCCGTCTACAAATGCTGATTCTGGAGCTTGGGCCAGTTGGTGCATCGTTACTTGAAAGACGTGGCGAAACGTTAGAACCTAGAAGAACAACGCTACTATACTTGCAAGAAGCCGGGATGCGCTGGCTCGAGAATTGCTGGAAGCCTTTCGCATCAGGAAAAAAGGTGATTCTTGCATCAGCGTGCCGTTGGTTTCGCTGCACAATAGTCAGGGTTGCCGTTGGGTGGACATGAAAAGGCGCCAAAACTCCCACCAAAGGTAGCCAAAGTAGCCATGTCATTTGATATTATCGCCAAATTTCTAGCCAAATAGAACAGGAAGCGGTATTATCAACAGAGTCTTTACTACTGATGAATAAATAAAACCATTTTGAATAAGTAAAACCATAAGGTTTAAAAAAGAGGGATGGCGCCAACTGGAAATTTTCGTCGCCAACGGGGTCCAAAAGTAGCCAATTTGGCGCAAAGTAGCCACCAACGGCGAACCCTGACAATAGTGAAGCACCAACTGCTGGATCCAGATGTCCTTTAGATGGGACATCATTTTTTTTTCAGCTCGCAGTGTTTCGAGCTGTACCAGGTTTGT
The DNA here is from genome assembly GCA_030522465.1 of Rhipicephalus appendiculatus. NCBI lineage: Eukaryota > Metazoa > Arthropoda > Arachnida > Ixodida > Ixodidae > Rhipicephalus > Rhipicephalus appendiculatus. Next base: position 1,014,878 of record JALIZH010015440.1, on the reverse strand, counting down.
TTATTTTTATTTTTTTTTCAATTTTTCGCTGGTACCTTGTCTGTTCGTTTCCTGCACGTGCAGTAGAGTAAAATAGTTCTGCGCATGTCCTCCAAAAGCCTTTATATTGTGAAGTTCTTTATGCAAAAAGGTACGAGTTTTTTTGCGCCCAGAGCTTGCGTCGGGAACCTGCAGCACCAGGCGGCCAGAAAGGCGAACTACGATGAATAATCTTTCAAAGCTGACACGTGAACTTGCCTTCAGTACAAGCATTCCCGTAAAGTTGATATTTCATTGGTGTAGTGGCAATGAATTGTCTGGCAATCATCACAGATTACGTTAGTCCACATTAGGTACAGTCTTCAGTCAAGACAAAACAACTTTGAGTCACCAGCTGCGTTAAGACTACGAACGCTCAGAGCGGCAGCCAATCTATGAACGAAATTTCGCGGCCAATAACTCTTGTATGCGTGAGTGGGAGAAAGTGGCAACCTACACTGGCATTCATTCATGGAGACGTGATCTATTGATCCTAAGTCGGGTCAATGCGATCTGGGTCAGGGAGCGGTCACTTCGACGGGCGCCGCCATGTTTGTGACGCACTGCTTTCGGGGCAAGCATTGCTGCTCACCGCTTAATAAGAAAAAATAGCGCGCCCGGACGCAAAACTCTAACTCTGTCCGGGTCTTGCGCATGCGCAGTAAGTCCGACGCTGTTTCCTTTGGGTCACCAAAACGCTGGGAAGGTCCCTATTCGAAAACCTCCCTATTACCCTCGAAAAAAAAAACGGCTGTCATGGCACTGCAGCAACACGTCTACATTAACGACCCACATTTTTCATCGAAGTGCCATCATGAAGGAGTTAGCTCGTTCAAGAGAACATGGAGTGACAGTTACACGAAGTGGCCGACTCAGAGGAATGGCTTGACATTCAAACATCTCTGCCATTACTCAGCCTTTTGTTTTCATGATTTGGCAAGTCATGCAATTTGGTCTCCATATATATATATATATATATATATATATATATATATATATATATATATATATATATATATACCTATGTGGCACAAGCGGCATGTGTCTCGCACATGTGTAACAAGCGAGCTTTGAGCACTGCTGCTCCTAGTGCGCTTTTTACATATGCCCGAGACTCAAGAGACACATTTTCACCCGAGACATTCAGCGCACTTGAAATACTTACTAGTTCTGATAATCCAAACAGATGTCCATATTGAGTTCCTCCAGGGTCTTCATAGCACAAAACGCTTCGGCAAGTGTCGCCAGGGCATTTTCCGGATCTTTCAAGACGCCCAGCGCCTTCAGCGTCAGTCTTCTTAGCGTGGGGTCCTTCTTTTTCAGATAGCTGGCAAACAGCTCCCCGTCGCCGTGAAAGTAGGCGCAAAATACGCTCTCCGGCACCGCAAGGTCGGTGATGGAGTGGTTCCAGATGAGAGCCCAGGTGAGTCGACGAACGCTCTCCGGCCTCAGTGTGAGCGCGGACAAGTCGAGGCATCTGAGGTGCTCCATCCTTCGCTCCATCAGAGGTCCCTTCAAGTACAAGGCGTCTTCGCGGCTCGATTGCGTATTGCGGCTGACGGACGCGAACACGAGTTCTTCCAGGTGCGACAGTTCGTTCACAGCCTCGAGGACACGATAGTTTGCCTCGTACATTCGGTTCAACGCTAAGCGCACCGTCACGCTCTTCACTGCGAGATTGCCTTTCAGAGCGGTGAGAAGAGACTCTGGCTGCGTCGTGTTGCCATTTATCTCTACTGCCGTTATGCATCTGTGCCGGGACAGAAGGTGCTCGGCGTAATGCAGCGCTGCCTCCTTGCGCCGTTCGTCCAACGTACAAGGCAAAGGGCACGGGGACGCGGGAGCCTGAACCACGACTAGACGAAGGCCGCCGGGTCGTCGCTGGTCTTCAACCAGCTCCAAAGAAGCGCCAAGCAGCAGTTCCCTCGTACTTCGTAGGTGCAGTAGCAGCTCGCAGTCCGAGTCTCCTTCTTTGGTGCACGGCATGCGTAGGTGACGAGGAAAGGCCTCTGCGTCGCCGCTGTCAGAGCGGCCATACGCTGTGCTTAGCGCGTACTGCTCAATATCCATGATCTGAAAGCCCGGTCGACAACAAAGGAAGAACTTGGAACTCCGAAGGTAGTCTTTCCTGGTTCAGACTTGTGACCTGCGTTAGGAAGTCGGAACGATGAGCATTAGCGTCGCTGAAAATTGTGAGGTGCTGCACACGATACCTCGCATTTCTATTGGCTTTAGGAATAGCAACGCATTCAATTGCATTCTGTGATGCACTGTTTGGCATTATATTCACATTTACATACCTGTATTGTCAGTAAGGCCATTTGTCTAAATATTTTTCCCGCTGGTTTTTATCCAACCAGCCTTTTTTAAGTTGGCCTAATGCCTTCAATTGTGTATTTGGATTAAATCTATTTTACTATAAAAAAAAACGAAAAATTCACAGCCCAGTTCCCTGCCCTTTACTGCAGAATGTCCTTATTTTTTTTCCACGATTTATTTTTGTCCTTTCTCTCTAGTTTTCTGCCACCAATAGACCTTTTTTCAAGCAATCCCAGAACGCCCCGCGGGCGCGCGGAGCACTATGAGAAAAGTAGTACACCGAGCGAGCCGACTGGCCGGCTGTTCCGTCGCTCGTTGCGCCGTGGGAGCACGAAACAAAAGGACGCATTGCCGCTTATTGACTGTTATTAAATCCTAAACACTGCGTATGTCCGAACAAGCCTGCATGTATCTATCTCTACGCATGAAATGATAAAGGAATAATGCAGTCAGTCGGTGTAGGTATTAGCGAGGTGATGTATGTCGGATGGAGCATGTTAAGTGGCATGCGACTTATCGCGTGCTGATACATGTATTCAGAATGTACAATCGAGCTATTTGAGGTAGGACACCAAATTCATATTAAATGCGAAGCATTTCTTTGCGTACTGTAAGCACTTTTGCGTTTCTATCTATCTATCTATCTATCTATCTATCTATCTATCTATCTATCTATCTATCTATCTATCTATCTATCTATCTATCTATCTATCTATCTATCTATCTATCTATCTATCTATCTATCTATCTATCTATCTATCTATCTATCTATCTATCTATCTATCTATCTATCTAGCTAGCCGCCTACGTCTGGGTACTCTCGTGATGGCCTCCTTAACTTGGGGTACAGACCAAAATTTGTATGGGAGGGTAAGATGTATTGACGAATATGTCTGGCTGGTCATGACATGAATAACGTGAAAATCCCGTCGCGTACGTCGTCAAACTCAGTTCTCCAGACACGTGTGGCTCATACCCGTATACCACGGGCCGCGGAATGCGGGTATGCGCCACCGGACTTAAACAATTTATATCTACCCAGGAACAGCGAGAACAGGCATTGGTAACTTAAATGCGTCATTTCATATCGTTTCGCTCAGTGAAAAAAATTACAACCCAGTCACCTTACCCCCGTATGCTTCGCATAACACCGATTCCCATGGTACTTGGGATCTGCCTAAATTTTTTTATTCAACGATTACATGTTCACAAGCCGCTATGACATTTAATGCAATTGCGGCTTGTGATCGGGCTGTTAACACCAAAACGCCAGAGAAGTGTTCCAGTGCTCCGTTATACGTACATAGATTATTATTTTATTTAAATTGACAAGTCACGCGCTGTACAAACAAGTGAACGCATTCTGGTCGAGTTTAAGAAAGAAGGGACAGGACTGGAATTCACTTGGCCTTGTTAATTGGCAGTTTCGTGATACATGCTTTTAAATTTCACTGCGGAGCATATTTGCTTGCAGTGTTCATCGAAACCGGTGTTTAATTTCGCGTCGGTGCATTCGAATATCTTTAAACGAGGAAAATGTGATGTCATGCTTACGTGCGCGCGCCACTAGATAAAAAACTTTCGCACACAAACTGAGCAGTGGTTTCCATCTGCAAATAGACCGCCTCAAGGAGGCGGGGTATCCTGAAGAACTTGTTCTTGGGCGAGTTGGTGCCTGAGTTTGCTGAACATATCAATTCTGGCACAAAGCTAAAAACATGAAAAAAGCAGAGGGAAGAGACAGAGGAGCGCCGCAGATGAGGGGTATCCTGCGTATCTAACTGAACGTGCTCCGCCGAAGTGGTTGATCCACTCGGTGGATGCATCGAGAATCGCGCCCAAGGTCTATTCCCCCCGTGTGAATACGCCGGGCTCACGCGTACACGGTTTGCGGCTTACTCCTTCAACTCACCCTTCCTTTACAAAGAGCGCGCCAGGCGCCGCGATCACATGTTTGAGCTGACTTTGCCAACGAAACTCGCCTAGCGCACGCAGCAAAACACCAGTATGCAGCGGCAAACCACCATAATGATAAATTCCACAATCTCCATGCGCGCCCTTACGGACGCGCTTTCTCACTGCCTGTTTCCTTTCCGATCTTCCGCATACGACACGCACTGTGCGTAAGCAGCATTTCTAAAAAATTGATCGCACTAATTTCCCGAGCCGTTTATCTTCTCTCCTGCTGTCAAATGTTTTTCGCGTCACTCAGAGATAACGCCTTCCTGTATCACCACTGCGTTTCATCTGTTCGAAAGCGCGCCCTGCCGCATGACTCAGCTTATGTTGCCGAAGCTGGTCATGTTGCTACGTCGAGAACAGCAGCGGTCGCTGCTGGCCCCAGACGGGCATTGTCCTTCGACAACGAGCGTGGCCCACAAGCTATCGCAGTGAAGTTCTTCACAGCCTTGCTCATAAAACGTGAAACCATTAGCCACTCTTGAAAATCAGGCCATGACAACGTCGCAGAAGTGAAGAGAGTGAGTGCGGCTCTGTTCAGTATGAACGATTCGACGAAGTGTATCTTCTGTTCCCCACACGTGACACGTGCTGCTTATAGCTACCTCCGACTATTCTGTACCGATTATTTACGCTTTAAAGGCACACTAAAGGGCAGAACGGTTTTTCGCGTATTATGGCGAATTCCACTGGGGGGATCCGGAGCGGCCGGCGAAATCCTGGAGCGAGCACTTGGATAGCACCAAGCCAAATCTGCCAGTGGAACACGTGAATGCTCCGGGTGAGGTCGCTCCGGAAGTTGCTTATGCATACGTCACGTAAACCGGCTCCTGAACTTTCGGCGTAGCCGATTATCTTCGGGCGTGCGCAAAGCAGGTCAGGAAACATTTCTTTAAACATCATTTTCCGTACGGCTCGTCGACATCGCTGCTGCTAATACTGTCAAAACTTAATCTCGCTATCGCTCAGAGCACAAAGTAAACCACGCAGCTCGTCCAGCAGAGTCAAAATACACTACTTTACCAATGTAAACAAGTGCACAGGGTGACCAGACACCGCCTCAAAAAACGCCGAAGACAAGCGAGTTGCCCGCCTGTGCCGGAAATGACAGCAACGCGTTGCCGGAGTTCCGGCGAAATCCGCCTCTGCAAGACTGTGCAACGCGGAACGCTCCGTCGCGGAGTGGGTTGCTCCGAACCTGCCAGTGGAAAACGCGAACTTGCTCTGAATCTACCAGTGGAATGCAGATTCGCGGCCGCGGAGCAAGAACAGTTGCTCCTGCTCTACCAGTGGAATTCACCATTAGTTCAGTACAATTTCACAATCCCGAAAACAACACTCTTACCGCGACACGACGCTTGGTAAGCGAGAAAACACGCGAAAAGAAAATGCGGGTGGAGACGCCACCTTAAGATTGCCGCTCCAAACACCGTGACGTCATAGATTCTGGAGGCGTCTACTGTGTCCTACGTAGCTTCTAATCGACAAAAATGAGGTGCATTGTCGTCTGTGGGTGCCATAGACCTAGCATATGAAGCTTCAGAAAATTTCGTCGAGCCAATGTCCCGAAAATACGAAAAATACATTTGGAATTTCTGACGTCATGCGCGTAGATAACGGCGCCAATTTTAAAAAATAAAACTTCAACCTTGATTTTCTCCGCTAATAATGAACTTATGATTGTGAAACATACGGCATTAGAGTTCTCAGAGTGCACTTTGTCAATCTAAACCAAGACATTGTTTCGCTTTAGTGTTCCCTTTTAACGAGAAGACTGCCGAGAAAAAAAGTTTCCGCCACGTAAATGGTACTGCAGTAGTCTGTAAAGATATTAGCGAAACCGACGAGGTCATCGAAGTCCCGCTTTCATCTAGCCAGAATTGCGATGAAGCAGAGCGGGGCATTTCTTCAGGAAGGAATCGTTTAATGAACCGGTACGTCCACTTCTCTTCTGGTGCCAATCCCCCCAGCATGGTTGTGTGCTACAGTTTCAAGGATCTACTCTACTCTACTGATGTGTTTCAACCTTGCAGCCTCCATCTTCCATTCACAAACGCGGCAGATGATCTTACGGCAATAGAAAACGGGCCGAGATTGAAAGCACCATGGTGACGATATGCCGAACTCTAAGTGACTTGTGGGAACATCAGTACACCTGAATTGTCTGAGAGAGGTTGTCGTGCATGCGCTGGCTGGTGCAAGCACCAACGGTGCTTCACATACTGCGCGTGCGCGTCGCTCGCACCATATATGTAACGAACGATTAGTGTCCACTAACCTTAGTTGGCACTATAACTATACAGGTTGGAATACTTGTTTAAGAGAATTCTCTTCGCGTTGAGAGCGCAGCACGTAGAAGGGTACGCCGGCCCGGCCGCCGAGAAGGGGAGATAAAGCGCGCGCCCGCGCTCGTAAAATCGAACGTCGCCCCCCACGCCCGCTGTCGGCCGCCGAGAAGGGGAGATAACGCGCGCGCCCCCGCTCGTAAAATCGAAGGTCGCTCGAGGGACCCCCCCCCCTCGCGTCTTTTCATGCTCACGAACGACGGGCGGGCCCGGTTATATATATACATATACGGCAAATGACGCCGACGGCGAAAACCAGCCGCGAGTGTCCATATAATTGCTATCGCAATAAAAAAGAAAGAAGCAGGCCAAAGACTACACACGCCATTCTAGCACTCACTCACAGCTGAAAGTTTATCACACGCGTGAAAAAAAAAAATTGGGATGCAGCGCGCGTGTCATAAGGAGGCACGAAAAAGTCAAACAACCAAGGTGCGTGTTTACAGTCCAATTAATGAAGTTGAATTTTTGTACCTTTAACGACCGAGACGGTAGACTTACACCAAATGCGGGGTTATTAGTGACATGATATGCCTCCGAAATTTCTCGCGTTGTCTGATTAAGATGATGGTACAAAATTACTGTGCTTTCGCAGATGGGATTACATTTGCATGACTGACATAGCGAGGCGAGATGAGACGGCTCCATTCACTGAATTTCGATGCTCGCTGAGGCGGGTGTTAATACATCGACCAGTCTGGCCGATGTACATGTGAACAACAACAAAAAAAAAAGAAATTTGCGTTTAACACCTACAAAACAAAACACGTGGCATGTCTCTGACAAGGTTGATTATGTTTTGCAGCGAGTAATCAGAGCAACTACTCAATCGCTGTAACTGGCATGTCACTCTGCTGATGTCTCTGACCGCATTTTCATTTTCCCACTGCAGAACCCTTGCGACATGTTGTGCAATATGGAACAAATGCGACTAGGCTTATTTGGAGCGGCAAACGCAACCGTAACCCCACGTCGCTTCCCTTGCATTCTTCAGGCCATGCAACTTCTTATACATATGTGGAATAACTGCAATATTCCTAGTATTTTTTTTCATTATTAGCGGGTAATGGACGTCCGTATTCACCTTTGTTTGCCATACGAACCGATTTTCGCAAAACGATGTGCAGGATACTTCTCATCTTTGAGGCGATCAATTTGCAGCTAAAATCTACTACTCATCTTATGTGTGCAAGTTTACTTCCGATGCCGTGCGTAAGCATGACATCACAACTCCTCGTGTACCAATATTCGAATGCGCCGACGCGAAATTAAACGCCAGTACCGCCGAACCCGGACTATGCTGCCCGCATACATGCTTGCAGTGAAACTTAAAAGCCTGCACCAAGAAACTGCAAATTATCGGCAAGTCACCTCGCAAATAAATTCAAGTCCCATCCCTTTATCTTTAAATAAGTGTAGAACGTGTTCACTTCTTTGTACAGAGCGTGACTCGTCAATTATTATAAAATTATCTCCACGCCTTCTTAATCAGGTCCCGCTTAAAGTGCTTAATATAGCCAGGAAGCCGGACATTTTTCGACTGGTTTCCTGGATATAGCCAGCATTTAACCAGGACCTGATTAAGAGTGTACCTGAACACTGTAAAACCCCTCTCTGTAGTTTGGCTAAACCCGATCACGGACGCTTAATTGTTCAACTTGGGAACAAGTAATCGTTGAATAATTATGAATTCGGCGTTCCAGCACGTTTTGACTTGACTAAAACACAAGCATCTCGAGTTTGCAAATTTGGTGTCAGGGGCCCTGCAAGGCCTGACCACACACATAGGCGTGCGCAGGGTTCCCCTTCTGGGGGGGGGGGGAGGGGGGGGGCGAAGGTACGACGCAGCACCCCCCCCCTCCCTATTAGGTCAATGTATGGGGTTGACTTTGCGCCCCCCCCCCCCTCCCCCCGAGTCGCAGTGCCTCCCTCCCTATTATGTCAATGTATGGGGCTGACTTTGCACCCACCCCTCTTAGGTGACTAGGGGGGGGGGGCGGCCGCCCCCTCGTGCGCACGCCTATGACCACACATACGCGTTGCAGCCCTTCAGCGCGCGGCTTTTTGACGCGGCGACGCTGTGCGCCCTCTCTCTCCGTATGGAGAGGGTGCGGTGCCGCGTCAGAAGGCCAGGCGCTGACGGGCTGCAACGCGTACGTCTGGTCAGGCCTTCAGCTGCTGAGGCCAGCGTAAAAACGCCAAACTAAAACCCTCCATTGTTTGCTGACGCACTACGCTTACTGCGCTCATCGGATTGATGTGAATTGTATAGGGTTGCAAGTGACGTCATCCGCTTGGATCGCTAGCGGCGTCCGCCGCCATATTGGTGCTCCGTGGTGGCGCAATGTTCTCTGGTGGCACGCTTCATCGGTTTTCTCGAAATGGCGAGCGGCGACGAGATGCTTTGTGCGTGACAGTGTGCATGACGCGAGTAGAATGCGTCTGAGCATACGTGGAAACCACCAAGATCTACGCGCTGCCGTTCCGACGCTAGCGCCATCTCGGGGACCCCGCCCCCTTGCAACCATCCTATAGCACTATAAAGCTTACGTTCTCCGCTTACAAATGACAACTGGTATCATCGCCAAGTCTGAAGCGTTATTTCATGGCAATGAAAACAGGGTGAGCAAAAAACAGCGTTTTTACTGTACAAGCCCCCGTTGCACTGTGAGTGCGGCAAAACTGTTCTACATAATGAAATGAAATTAACTGAGCCTTCTAATGAAGCCTTATGCAAGATTTCTATGAAGAGATATTGCTAGTAAAGCAATCAGAAATTGATTCGGGCTCCAATAAAAATGGGCGAAACAATCAAAGTTTATGAGTAAATAACTTTTTTATTCCTTTTCAGCGTTGAACAACAATATTGAATGGGTTTCCAAGCTACAATGTATTTTATGTTTACACGAAGTTGTTTTCTGTTCTGATGAACAGTTCATGAATTAGTACTACTTCAGTACAGCAGTTTATGGCTCTACTTGGTCAGGCATTACCGACGAAGGGACAAAACTATCTAACCTGAAACTGAAATCTTCCATATTCAAGCAGCAAGCCCTTCTCTAGATTTCTACGAATTGAAAATTGTCGTAAGCTTATTAGAAAGTCTGCAGGGCAGCACCGAATTTAGCTCATTTGTCTGCTGGCCAGGTTCATGCAAATCGACTATTTTTTTTTCTTTTACAGGCTAATTCCCAACAAGTATTGCGCATCAGCAGAGCCATGTAGTGTCTTGTAATTACCAGTACTCACTAACTTAACGAAGCAGTGCTTGAAACAAAAAAAAATTTGAAGAAATAAAAATATCTTAAATGTTTTTTGATGGTGCCACCTGTAAAATACCAAAATCAAGTTGTTTTACGTCAGTTCCAACGTTCGTCAAAAGTGGCGCCTCTAAACATTACTAAGCCGGCAAAACACGGACGGGTTATTACTGCAGACTTTAGTTACACTGTACTTGAGTGTTTAGCTATGGCTATATCCAGTGGCTAAATCTAGTCGCTAAGTCTTCAATGCACAATATAACCCTCTGAAGCCGTTGAAAGAAAGAGAGAGAAAAAGAAAGAAAGTGTGTTGCATTGTATGCCATGAGTGCATAGCCAGCAATTTAAGCTATTGTGCCCAGGAAAATTGCAAATTAAAGGACCCCTGACAGCGAAAGTTTTGTTTGTGATTTTTTACAGTAATTTGTAGCTTTGCATGCGGTAATGCCGAAATTGAATCGTAAATGCTCTACCGTATCGTATAAGTAATCCTAGCGTCGTTAATTCAGAGTGATTTTGCTTCACTTAGAAACGCCCGACTAAATACCATAAGAAACTAGCGCCCCATAGCGGGGCAGCGCCTGAGACTACATGCGCTCAAGCTTCGGTGACGCTGAACGCGCTGTTTTTAAATAGGGGGGACCCGCGGGCGGTGAAGATTGAAACGATGTGGGTGCTTTGGGCGTGTCCCCCCTCAGGAAAAAGAAAAGCATTCCTGGCGTAAGCAGCCAAAGCCACCTTGAGAGCAGCCCGACAACAGAGCGAGAGGGGTGACGAACAATAGTCCTCGCCGGGTGCCAGTCGGGGTATTGTGCGCGCATGTTCTCTGCCGGTCCACAATACTTGCTTGACCTCACCAACGTCACGAGGGGAGCCTCTGTCTACGTCAAACCACAGAAAATGTCGATTGTACCTGAATAGTCGGACGAGCACTGACCTTTACTTTAAAACCAAATTAATATATCTTACAAGAAACGCTCGTCCCTAATAATCGGTCAGAAGTGCCCCCCGCATGCAGGAGTCTCAAACAACACAAGCATCTCGAGTTTCCAAATTTGGTGTCAGGGGTCCTTTAAGAAAGATTCCAGAAATGTCTTGGTTGCTCGATTTTGTACTCAGGTGACCATAGAAGCGTGTTTGAAGTGCACATAGAACTTACTCTCGCATACTTCTATTTTTGACGCTCGTAAGACAATAAAAAGAAACCTGCTTACCCACGCGAAGAAGTGACGAGTGTTTGGCAGTTTATGTGTGTTTGACCATTTCACGTGACTTCGGTTAAAGGAGCCCTGACATCAAATTTACGCATGTGGATTTTTTTACATCCGCGAGTAGCTATCGACCCCCAAGTAACGATTCTCGACTCAAAATGCAGCGGAGGGACGAATAAGTACCAGAAATGTTGATAAATATATCTGGTATCGAACGCGATTCAAAACGGGAGGAAAACCCGCCAAATTGTAGTGCTGGTAGCGCTACCTCGCGGACACGTCGGGGCCGCTCCCCAGCTGATCCCGCTGCCACAAAAAAAATTTGACGTCACGTCCAGCTGACATCGCTGACATTTCGTCTGCTAGGAGCACACGTGCAGCCATGTCTTTGTCGTCAACATCGTCGTCCTCGCCGTCGTCGCGGTCAACATCGACAAGCGAGGATGACGACGACTTGGAATTGGGAATTGCCGCGATTCGCGACGTCGCGAATCAGCAGCGACACCGGTCCGAGCAGCGACGAGGAATTGCCTGCGGACGCACGCTTGGGCCACGCTCAATGGTGAGATATCCCCGACATCCTGGCACGTACTGTGTCGCTCCGAATGATCGCACTCGCGCACGACAAATCAGTCGAGGCGACACGATGTACCGCACGCACAGATCAACACAGCAAGAAGAGCCACTACTGAGACCACGCCGGGCGTCGGCGCCACAATAAACACACTCAGACCGTCGACGTCATTGTTGACCATTGTTGACCGTCGACGTCATAGCGTATCACTAGAGTGCGTCATAAGTGTGATTCTATCACGTGTTCTATCACACCTCACACGTTGCACTAGTGTCTATGTCGCAGGGCATCCAGTTTTCCGTTGAGCGTTCATACGCTGTTTGCCTGGTTTGCCCTCGAAATAAAATAACTTCCACGCGACGGACGGCATTCCAAATTTGGCCAAGACGACCTATGCATACAGAGCAATCGAATGAAGGACACATCTCGACTTTGAAATTTGATGTCAGTGCTCCTTTAAGCGATAGGAGCAAACAATGGACACTTTACGAAATTGTGTGCGCCCCCTGGGCACACTTTGCAAATACCCCTACGTTGACATTCCAGCAAGGATAATTTCCTTCAAGACTTTTCGTTCCCTGACTGCTTTTCTCTCTCAAAGCGTGTTCGCCCCCTACAGATTCTAGCGAAGGTGCGGGACAAGCACCAAGGCTTTTCAAAACATACTGCAGGAATGTCACCCCTCGTTGTAAGCTCCCCCTAGCACAGATGCGCGAACTCCCCGCCTCGAAAAACCCGCGTGCCTGCTTTGCCGCTCCGCCGTCGGTGTGAACGAGCCTTTGTCGCAACACGTTTCTTAAAGGGATACTGAACAAAAAATTTGACAAACTGACGAAAACATCGAAATTCTACTCGGAAGACGCCACTCTTCCGATAGCCAGAGTTTATTTCACGTATTTTTGAACAGTTGGCTGTATTTTTGGTGGATTGTCAGCGCGCGGCGGCTGCACGCGAGCCGTGACGTCATATTCTCCCTGGCGCACGCAGCAGGGTGCACGTGCTCCTGTCCTCTTCCTTTTCGCCACCTCTCCTTTCATTCCACTCTCTCCCTTCCACAAAAGCACTGATGCCTTACCCCAGCCGGGAGCATAGGCGCTGCGCCGTGCTCCCGACTGGGCTGCAGAAATTAGGCGCCTTTTCCTTCTTCGAACCACAACCACCACCACCACTCCCGTACTGGTTCTGGGAAACGTAGCGCGAGTTGAGAGACGCGGGTGACGGCTGGCATCGATTTCAACCCCCAATCTTTCAATATGGCTGGTAATCTTGGCAGCGAAAATTTTGTTCAGTATCCCTTTAAGGGGAATTGCTTTTCGCATTCTTTGTGTCTAGCCGTCTCATTGAGCCCCAAGCACTGAATACGCCTTCGAAGGAAGAACGAGTCAATCCACTATCGCGGAGGTGCAGAAGGGGTCTGGTACCACGAAATTGTCGAAGATGTGCCCAAACTTCTTGCTGACCACAAGATCTGCACGTGATTTCATCGGCTTACTCACCTGAGCGAACTGAGGCCGTGTAGCTAGGGCAAGCCGCGTTCGCGTTAGAGGGATACTGAACAAAATTTTTGCCCCCAAGATTTCCAGCCAAATTGAAAGATTGGGGGGTTGAAATCGATGGACACAACGTTCATTTCAGGCAGAAACTACAGGAAAATAATGAGTTTAATGAGTTTTGCACAAACCGCCGCGTCTAGCGGCCGCACCTTGAACTAGAGGGTGTGACGTGAAACTCGCCGGAAACAGGCATCCCACCAATTCCAGCCGTCACCCGCGTCTCTCAACTCGCGCTACGTTTCTCAGAACCACTACGGGAGCGAACAATACTCCCGGCTGGGGTTAGGCATCACCGCTTTTGTGGAAGGGAGAGAGTGGAATGAAAGGAGAGGTGGAGGAAATGAAGAGAAGGACAGGAGCACGTGCACCCTGCATGCGCCAGGGAGAATCTGATGTCACGGCTCGCGCGCCGCCGCCGAGCGCTGACAATACACCAAAAATACAGCCAACTGTTCAAAAATCCGTGAAATAAACTGTTTTTATCGGAACAGTGGCGTCTCCCGAGTAGAATTTCGATGTTTTCGTCAGTTTTTCAAATTTTTGTTCAGTATCCCTTTAAGAAAGAAGAGGGAAAAGTCTAGGGATTTTAACCCCAGCCAGCACAGTGTGGGTGTGAGCCAGAAGCTTAGGAGCTACATCTACATCTACAGCACCGCGCCTAAGGCGGCAGACTACGACAGAGATGTTTTGTCGGCGCTTTCGGGAAACGGGAGACAGCATGGAACGAATGGATTCGCAAAGCGTGGTAAGTACACTAACGAGCGCACAGCAATCGGCTTTCTGAGGACGCGTCCTCTGCGCCCGTCGTGGTGTGATTAGGTCCCCGAGGAGTGAAGAGGCCTTAGCTCTAGAGGGTTGTTGACCTTCCCAACCCTGGAAAGAGGCCCGCCAAGGTCGTCCAGCAGCAGGGGAGACAACAACACAAGACACAGCACAGTACAATGACCGGTTCACGGTGTCGCACGTGCAGACCAGCTGTCTAGTCAGGTGCAGTGTTGAATCCTCGATAGCGGCTGCGATGCAGCTGACGGCGAGCACCCGGGCGGGCCACGAAGGCACTTCCGAGTGTGGGAAACGTGTCTGAAGATGGACACCAAGTTCTCGGCTAATTGTTCGGTGCGTCTCGTAGCCCGATGAACAAAGCAAGCAGCCCTGCCTGCAAACAACCCCTCCTAGGCCATAGAACCGTCAAAGTCGGTCGGGAGAGTCCAAAAGGGTTTGACGAGGTGCGCCGACGGCCCTGAAGGGTTCAGAGCATGATTACCGTGTTGTCGCCGCTACAGGTGCTCTTCGGGGAGCGTTGACCCGGAATAACGCAGGGCAGAGTTTGGCGAAAGCATTCCGATCGTCCAAGTGGATCCAAGTCCGATCATAACAATGGCTACCAGAAACGAGTGTGGCTACACGACAGTTCATTTTTTCTTTTTTTTTTTTGGGGGGGGGGTCAAACATGTTTACAACACCTCAGAGGGCCTTTCGGTGCACCCAGGGAGTCCTCGTTAAAAACGTGCACGGAAATGTGTTTTGCGAATGTCTAACTTTCTTGGCATCCGTGGCGGCCCATGGTCCTTGCACAGATAAGTAGGGCTGCTGCGTATTGCTCCATTAGAAGCCATACACAGGAACTACATAATTAGGAGAACTATGCAAAAAAAAAAAACAAAGAAAAGCTCGCGCATTTAACTATTGCTTCCCGCTTTTACGCTGCGTGTAGAAAAACAATCCGTCACATGAATAAACGTTTCTGTGTAATATAGAAAACGTGCCAGGACAGGCTCTCCCGAGTGGGACCTTGATAGCAATTTTACATTGTTTTTCATTTGTGGACAGCATAAATAAAAGCCTTGAAGTCATACGAAATCGTCTGTATTGAAATCATCAGAAAACAATTTTGACGCAACGTCTTTAGTTCGCATTACATAAACCAGTGAACTCGAAAAATATTGCGGTAAGTAATAGCAGGACGATCGCCACTACCTTCAAATATTTCTCTGGCGCGCGGAGAACAGTTTCTCGGGCACGAAAATTTCGGTTCCGTGCACTTTGAATATCCCTACGTACCATATAAAACAGACAAGACAGAACTACCGAGCGGTTACACATGCATCTTCGATATCTCGCGTAATCACCCAGGAAAAAAAAAATGCGAAGCGCCTCACCTTCGAGGTTCCCGATGTCTTTAGGCACTTGTCTTCTCCACGCGGCTGTTCCAAAGACCGAAAAGCAAAACGCGAAGTCGTACGTGTGTGTCCGAACAGGCACGACGCAGCTGGAGTGATGACTAGACGACGTAGAAATGGCTAGCCCAGGTGTACCTCCGTTACCTAGCAGATCACAGGAGCAAATGTCCACCTTCGAATGTGGTCCGGGTGACAGTAGCAGGCCACGTCTTTCTACAGAGACGAGATTTTCTGTCACGCACATAGGGACACAATGGGGGGCCAAAGGAGAAAGAAAAGAAAGGGGAGAAGGAAAGGGGCGGACCATGCTTATCTCTAAAATATTATTGGTTCGGGGAGTTGAGAAAGGGAGAGAAGGTGGAATAACCCTTTCCCTCAAGCAGTGAATTGTCGCTCGCATGGCTCCCTTTCACTCCATCCCTCTCTCCGGCGTACACGACCACCGTAATGAGGCTGTTCGCAGTCTGAAATATATGGCCGCCATTTTTTTTCTCTTTTAACACGATAAAGGGGGGTTGGTTTGGTATCAGATATGCTTTTAAAGTTGATTAGGTATCTTACTACTACACTATTTGGTTCCATGTCAGATCGAATCAAAGATCCGATAATGTGGCCTGTTTCGCGGTGGATGGTCAGCTGCAGAAAATTACTATATAGACCAGTGGTCGGCAACCCGCGGACCGCATGCGGCTCCCGAGTCTTTATTATGCGGCCCCTGGCACAAGGTCATAACACGTCTACCCCCTCCCTAACTAACCAATGAAACCTTAGACGAATTTCTGCGCCTGTCGGTCAGCAAGCTTGATGTAAATAATAGCGAGTTGGCCAAGTCTGTTCAGCACTAAAATTCTCACTCAAAGAGCTTTTTTTTTTGTCGTGTAAACTATGTGTATAAATTACAGTGTTGCGACATATGCGTTGTGTGAAAATAAACGTTTCTATTCCAAGTACATCATTACTGTCAATTAGCCGAATTTATGCTGTTGGTCTGCAAAGCACCCCGCCCCCCCCCCCCCCCCACCGATTCGCTTTGCCGCCCCCACCATGTCGGCGTCATGCAAATTCGGCCCTCCGCCTCAAAAGGTTGCCGACCCCTGATATAGACCATTGTCATTTTGAGTATATATGAGCTTGCTTCATGACTCATTCGTTCACAAATCACGTATGTGATTAGCACGCGCGAAATATTGCACAGGCGCCTTGATTAGCAGCATGACCAAGACATCGTGAGTAAGTCTGAAAACTCTGCGACGAAGCTTAAAAAAAGCATGCACTCTGTCAAAATGTTTACGCATGCAGAAGTTCTACTCAAGTTCGCACTCGTGCATTCTTTGGTCGGTTTGTTTATGGCGTTCGAGTCAACCACGAACACGTAGCCGCAAAAATTTTTCGAAACCGCAGCTACACGAGTCTCATGATCCAAAAGACGCCCTCGCTCTTTCCTTCGCTCGTCGACACTTTTCTTGGCAATGAAGGGAAGGCTACGGAGCCAAAGTGGGCGTGTGCCACCGCTGGAGAATATAGTCCTAATTTGTGTCCGTGTTTTTCGCGTGAAAACAATAAAAAACAACATTACTTTATTTTCCACGCGATGCTGTTTTTAAAGAGACGCAGTAGTCACCAAGGACATATTCATATGTTTTAATTTATGCAGTGTCATCTCGTGTTTTTGCACGTGTGAAAACGTCCCACGTGTTACGTGCACTTCACAGTCAAAATGGCGTATTCGTCTTTGAGGTGAGCGCTCGTCACCCGCCAGGTATTTCGACGACTCGCCGAAGAAGCTTGTGACGAATTTCACTCTCGAATGGCTCTCCAAGCAGTCGTTGGAAATGGTACGCAGTGTTATTATTCGAACACGGCCGTCATTCGAAACGCGAGCCGAACCGGGCTACTTCGCGGAGGAGTACATGTGTGGTAGCTCCGCCCCCCGTAGCTTTCCCTTCATTGCCAAGAAAAGTTGTCCGCGACTTTTTTTCTTTTTTGGAGGTGTTGGCTTTGCTCTCCTCCTGGCCGGGTGTTCGTCGTCACGGTGCGAGGAGGATTAGCAGCAAGTGCACGTGCCAGCGAGCGGACAAACAGGTGTGGTAGTTTGACGAGCAAACGACATGTTGACATTACGGCGAAAGTTGAGTTGATGAGGAATGCCGAACGGCAGGAAGATAAGAAGGAATTGTTTCTTGGAACTTGCGTGGCGACCGCGAGTCGTAGCGCTGCCGCGTTTGGCATCGTTGATCGTGACAGCCCTTTGAACTCAATGGGCGCGTTTACTTGAAATGCTAAAAAAATTATCGGAGGCCCTCATCGTCCCAAAGCGACTCACGCTATGAGAGACGCCGGAGTGGAGGCACATGGGACTCTAGCATTTCGCCTGTATCGTGGTGCAATCACCGTAGTTGGAATCAAAACTACGCGTTTTGGGACATGGCCTCCGAAATTGCGCATAGGCGGGAAACCAGCCGGCGCGCAATCTCGGAGGCCATGTTTGGGACATCAGGCGAGTGCTTTAACGCAGTTCCTGACAAAATTTTGAAAGCGAGATAAGTTGTGGGATAACACTCACGCATCATCTATAAAATATATCAACGGCTACGATAGCCTTAAACATATTTGGAATCCATTTCAAAGTGCGTGTCACACAAGTGCGCGCGAAACGCCCCGCTTCGCGACATCGGCACCCAGCTTGTCTTTCTATTATTGTCATTGGTAAGCAACCAACAAACACCACGTGCACGCGAGCGCTTTTTCCTAGCAGACCTTTTCAACCGAAAGTGGGGGATACCTTCTTTGTGGAGTCGCACGGCAGTACAAAGGCTGACGTCCTTGCCTCGCCAGTGCAATCGGGGGTGGGGGGGAAGGGAGGGGGGGGGGGTGGATGTCATGCATATCTGCAACATTCCAGAGGCGACTTTTGCAGCACCCAGGCAAGCCTTGCTTTCTGGGAGCGCGCAAAACTTCAAGAGGAAACTGCTTCAGCGCCCCTGGCGGCTCTCAGAACCGGCAACATAAGCCGCTTCAGGGCGCCACCCGCACAGCATAGGGCAGAGAGCACACTACCCCATTCTAGTACACTGTAGGTGAACGTGCCTGGCGTGTCAACGACCGGCGATGAAAGAAGGAAAGACCTTCCTTTCGGGACTGTGCCCATGGGAGTACAAAGGACTGACTTCACGGCTAGATTTTTGGGGGGTGTCATGCCTATTCATCGGATAATGGCATCGCCGAATGAGCCCTCTTGTTAAACCGGTTCCCTGCAGCGGCGGCGGGGAGTTGAGCTTCTCCGATCCTCCTGAAAACCCTGAAACGGTTTTGACGATTTTGTACAAACACATTGGGCCAGTAGACCAAGTCCTAAGGCTCATTTACAGACTAATTTAAGCTCTCTGCTTACACTGTGTAATTTATTACAACGTATAAAGCTGCGAATCGCTGCAGATCAGTGCGGCTCAGCCCAACGCGTTTTCAACCGCCCCCTCCGAGTACGACGTGCAGTGTCCGCACGACGTCATTGGGGCTGCGGTGTGCGCGCACGAAAAATTGGCTGGCAGGGTGGCGGCACCTGTCGGAGCAGATATCAACCACTCCGCGATGTCTCTGTTGCCAGACGGCGTGCGTGCTGCCGGGCGCACTGGGCTATGGTCTCCGAGATGCACGCAACCTGTCGGCATGCTATCTCGGAGGTGATCACTGGGCGAAGCTCAAATCGTAGAGTGTGCTCACGTGGAGCTCTGCGATCGCCAGCGTGTCTCATGAGTTCAGGAGGCATGGCAGGGGTGAGAAGGAGGGTATGATATAATTGTCCGTAGCCGCTTTGGTACACGGCGTGCCGCTAAATTTGTGGTGCCAATAGTTCGATGATGCTCTAGTCTAAACGCTGACAGAGCTTCAAATAACCGTTTCAGGGTCCCTTTAACGTGGTTTTGCACCACCTCGTTAGGTGCAGAAAGAGTATGCAGAATGGTTTATTTATTAGTTCAAAATTAGCATTCATTAAGGATAACTCTTCTTTCAAATTGACGCCGTACCCACTGTTAGGTATAGAAGAAGACCACATGATCCACTCGACCATGGCCGATCCCCCGTGGTGGGTTGAGCCACTCTTCTGGGACCCAACCAACTCCTTTTTGACGATAAGCGGCATCGCACACCGGGTTAAGACACATACACGAAACACAAAAGGACGACATTCAGCGCTTGTGTCGTCCTTTTGTGTTTCCTGTATGTGTCTTAACCCGGTGTGCGCTGCCGTTTATCGTAATTACGACCAACCAACTAGCCCACAAGTACATTTTAAGCAAGTTTATTCCTGTTTGACGTCCCTGAGTGGGTTGGTGCCAGTCATCCCAGGAGTATCATCATCATCATATACATGGGCACGAGCTAGAAGTATATAGAAGCGAAAGCACAGAGCGCGTGGTGCGGGGCCATTCGTTCGATCGGTTGCTCGCTTTCGAGATGGGCGTTGGGGAGTGTCTCGGAAGAAGCGTGGCCCTGCCCCACTCAGGGAGGTCAATTGGGTGCCCGATCGCGAGGTCGCGCCGCTCAGGACGATCGACGAACTCCTCGAGTACAAGAAAGAGCCCCTGCTGTGCGCCATAGAGCCGCTGTCGGACGCCGTCAAGCGTGGCAAGCCTGGCGACCTGAGAACAATCTTTTGCCACGACATGGATAACAACTACAAGGAGGACAGGTGAGCCATGTGCATAGGTCGGCAAACTCACTCATGAGTCGACTCACTCAGACTCAGATCGAGCCGTGAGTCTGAGTAGCATGACATGGGCTAGCGAGTCTGAGTACGAGTGAGTCAGGGTGAGTAATACTTTCATGAGCCTGAGTTCGAGTGAGTCCGGTTGAGGCAAATATGGGTGAGTCTGAGTTCGAGTGAGCCCTAAGTACAAAATATACCGCGGGAGTGAATCTGAGTGAGCTCCACATTTAATTGCCGGCCCGTGGCCATATGTGAACTAAGCTGAATGCGTGCCAGAGCGTTCCCAGTGCGTCTCGCGAAAGCGCGTGGAGGAGGACGACGAAAATTTTATTGAAAATCAGTAAAGATGTTTTCTTCGATTGCGGGAGGCGACGACGGTTGGTCGGCCAGGAGCCCCTGCTCCTTGGCGGCCGCCTCTGCCCGCCCCGTAATCCAGACGCGCACATCGGGGTCGTATCTGAGCACTGTGGCCTTGCCACTGCTGCGTCGTGGTAGTTTGCAAGCCCTGTGGGCTACCATGCATACGTGTACTGCGACGGCCCCATAGTATGTGAAAGAGGCCGGCGCGGGGGGCTTGGCACAGCTGTTCTGCCGTAAGTTGTAGCAGCACAACAGCAGCGCTCCATGGTATATATGGCTGCGTTACATTTCTGGACAGCATTGACAGTCTACGCTGACAGAATAGTGAACTAGAATATATAGAGCTGACAGCATCGAGCCCTGAGACGACCGAGTAATGCAAACGCGTCCGGATGAAATTTGCGATAGCTGACACCATGTCGCGTCAATGAGGGGAAGCTAAGAAAAATAAACATCATTTTTTTATTTATTTCGTGTGTTCTTTCGTGTGCAAATCTATCAGAAATCGATCGCAGCTTACGTTGAGCCCGCGGAAAAGCGTCTGCTTATGTTCAGACGGCCATACCAGCGGTATACGAGCATTTCGCTGAGCCACCGTATCGTTTGGACAGCGCAGTAGCCTGCATCGTATTTGTCTCCGATTCCGCCTAGTCGAAGCTCTCTATTTTGCCGGTCACGTAAGAATTGGCCGGAAACGGTAAGTCTACGGTGCGTTTTTGCCGTCTACGGTGAGTATCACAACTCGCGATTTGACACACTGACCAGCGCCATTGACACTATACAGCCACCATGATAGGCGTGCGCAGGCGTCGCCGTTAGGGGGGGGTAACGTGCTTCTCAATGATTTGCTTTTAGTCCCCGGTTATACCACGGTATAAATGGGAATTAAACAGCTCTTAGGGTGCAACATCAGTGTTCCTCGGCCTCAACCATCGTCAGCAACCTGTGCGGCAATAACCTGGCACTTGGTAAACAATGTCGAAACGGGTCCGAATGAGTTAAGGTATGGGGCAGATTCGGCGCCCCCCATCAGGGGTGGGGGGTGGGGGGCTGGCCGCGTTCACCTGTGCGCACGCCTACGACCATCATGTTGGAGTACTGGTACGGTGGTACGCTGCGTGTCTGTCACGTACAAATCATACGTTGGCTGGAGTGTGAATTTGGACTTGTGGGTAATGATTAATATAGTAGGCGTAGCACAAAAATTAGACACAGGACAAGTGGAAGGAGGATGACGAGGGTGAACGTTCAACACCGTTTGTTTTGGACAGCGTACAGATATATGCCCCCCGAACTGCGAGGAAAAAAACTATTCAAGAAGCACACCCTTGTCAGGCGCGAACGTCTTATAGCCTTATAAATAATTCTTTTTCACAAAACCAGAGGGGGGGTGGAGGGAGGGGGGGCGATAGCTAACGCAATCGGGCCCCAGTCTACAAATTCTTCACCACGATGATTTCTCGCGTTCCCCGTCCCTCGTTCATAACCGACCGCAACAGACTGTCATCATCATCAGCCAGACTATGATGATGACAGTCTGTTGCGGTCGGTTATGAGCGAGGGACAGCTTTATGCAAACATTCTTGTGTCAATCACAATGTACTATTGCCTCTTACAGGTTCATCTATGGTAGCGATGATGCCAGCGCGTACCGGTTCCACCATTGGCAGATAATTGACACATTCATCTACTACTCTCACCACATGGTCACGATCCCGCCCCCTGGTTGGATCTCGGCGGCAGCACACAGGCATGGCGTCAAAGTTCTCGGTGAGAGGTGTTCTCGGTGAGAACGAAGGAACCCACACTGGTTTTGCATTGCCTCCGTGATCGGACCAACTTTGACAAAGCTACGATGTCGTATCATAACGTTATCGATAACGTTATGATACGACATGGTAGCTTTGTCAAAGTTGGTCCGATGATCATGTGACGTGACGTCACAGTGTCGTCACGATGACATCATAATACGTCACAAATTATGGTGATACGCGACATTATCGTGTCATCACAAGGTTAACGTTATGGCGTGGTGATCATTTTAGATGCGAAGCATCTTATGCTCGGGGCTTTGTCCGTCCCTCCCGCGTCCCGCGTCCCGCGTCCGGCCACTTTCATGAAGTAGGGAAGCACCCATTATGCGAACCAGAACACTGTAGTAATATGAAGGCCGTCAACCCTAGCACAGTCATCAGAGTCATGGCCGAGAGCACAGAGAGGCTGCTTAGCAATGGCTAGGCAGGTGGTGTCTGTCGCCCAGGTTGACCCCATTCCTTAATCTTGCTTGCATGTGTTTGGAGGGGGCTTAGCCCTTCCCTCGTCCCACACCACCACAGCGCATGCGCGAGTCGCACAACAATCCCTACAAGACGGAGAAAACGCGTTTCCCAGACGATTATGGTTACAGTTCGACGTTCCCACAACGGGGAAGCTCGCTCGACTTCGCTCCAACCACGCAATCAGCGAGGCTAAACACAGCTATAGCACTGCTAAACAGCCGGTCCCTAAACGCACACGCCAGAGACATCGAACGTGATCGCGTCCTAACCAAAGCGGACATCCTGTGTCTCACAGAAACGTGGAACGCCCCAAGACCGACGATCAACGGCTACGAAGCGATCGTGTGTACTGAAGGGGCAAAACGTCCTGCCGGTGGTGTCGCCATATACGTCAAAAGCCATCTCCACGCAAAAGCCTTAGATCTACAACCTACCGGCCAAGAAAACAACGGAGAGCACTCGGCCGTTACAATCTACTTTGACAACGACAACATCATAGTCATGACAATGTATCTCGCACCCATCTCCAGAGAGAACGTCGAACGTTACCTAGAAAAGGCCATGGCACAGTACACAAAGACATACAGCCACGCACCCTTCGTACTTGTGGGTGACTTCAACGTGGATATAACGACGAACGACTGGCTCGTCCACCACATGATAGACGGGTACTCGTTGCGCCGCATTTCCGACGACAACATACAACCGACAACCATAAGGGGAACGTGCATAGACCTCATCTTCGCAAACTTCACAATGAAAAACTCTTCAAAAGCAACCCCTGACGCTACACTTCACCGATCACAAGGCCGTCGTCTTCAAAGCGCCCCGTGCACCGACGCAAGGAATCGCACACGTTCCCTAAATAAACACGCAACCACCACATTCTCAGTCTTCTCTTATACATTCTCATTTATCCTCTCAATAAAATTCCCGCTCAAGCTAACCATCTCTCCGCTGCTTCGCATCCACACATGCTTCCCTTTAGCGGGAGATGGGGAAGTTTTTTGTATCACTCGTCCCCAACGCCGATGGTCGAATTTCGCGTTTGATGACGGCATTTAAGGCTTTCGACCTTATTAATATATACTTGCATTTTTGAACGTGCATAACAGCATACCTTTGACTGAAGCTTGTTCACTCAACTGTAACAATATTTCACTGTTCCTGGCGTTTTAGGAACATTCATCCTCGGGAAGGATGACATCAAAACCATCAACATCGTCCGAGGCTCCGGTCTGACGTCGCAGGTTGCAACGCAGTTGGCGAACGTTGCAAGAGCCGGCAGGTTTGATGGATGGCTAATCAGCATTGGGTGCAAGATGGTGAGTGTGCTTGGTATTTTAATTATAGAAGCTTCGTGCTTATTCACATATTGCGTAAGGGTGGCAACATAGAAATCGCACAACGAAAAACTTTTCGAATGACTTCTCAGCATTAGAAGCAAAGTGGCGATTGTACTTGGCATCTTATATACGTTATAGGAGATTTGTTTAGTATAACAGATACTCGTGAGCCTTAACACAGATAGCACTGTTTTGAAATATTAGTGTTCTATCACACATGATGTACAGTACTCGCGGATTGAAACAGGAGAATTTAGGGCTAAGTCACTTACAGATGCCATCTTTATGAAACGGAACACGTGAGCACGTGGCAAAAAGCCTCGAACCGCGCATGTGCCGCGGCGCAGTGGCGAAATGTGAAACTAAAGGGAGATAGCGGTGCCGTTCCTTCTAGTGCCCGCAACCCCAGTTTCGCTTGTTTTTTAGCACTTTATGTTGGCACGAGAGAAGCAGTCCGAAGCTGTGAAAGCCACAGTCCTTATCGAAAACGATCGTTGTTCGCTGAAACGTCCTAACAAAGTATGGATATCAAACAGAAAGCGTAAAATAATGGTAAACGCATTCGTGACGGGAGTGTAGGTATAGTAGAAGGAACGACACCGCTCTCTCGTTTTATTTTCACATTTCACCGCTGCGCCGTGCCACATGTGCGGCACGGGGCTATTTGCCACGCGCTCGCTTGTTCCCTTTCATGAAAAATGACGGTTGTACGAATTTTCGTTTCCATTGCCTTCAGTTCGGGATCACATTGGCGTAATATCGACTCCAACGCGTGGGTCAGAGCCAAAATTATCGTTAGATACCATATTCGTCGCGATATATGACCTGGTGATGTCGAGCTTTTTCTACATCGCAGAAGGCATCTTCATGTGTTACTGATCCTTCTGTCGGCCCGTATAGTGGAGAGAGGGGGGGTTTCCGGCTGCGCATGTGTGATTCTCGTAACTGTCTTGGCGTATGCACACGTGATCTTAGTGTTTCTATTTCCTTTATATTCAGTGGCTCCACCCATGAATAAAGTAGTGTGAGTTTGCGCTTGTCCCTGTGCCCTCGCTTGTGAACGTGTCTTATTTTCGCGCAACCTCTTGATTTCAAGATGTCGAGCAGTTGCGCATATGAGCCGTTATACTAAAAAAAAATGATGTCACGTTTCAATCCGTGAGTACTCTACGTGATATGACAATGTGGACTACACACGTGGAATATTGAAATAGCATTTTAAAGGAAACAAGACGCATAACAATAAAACACGAGCCATATAGCATGGGATTCCGATTAAATTGCGTTGATGCTCCCTGCACAATCACACGCAAGAAGGGAACGCTTTAGAATCAATATTCTGTCGAGAAAATTGTCGCGTAAACGTTCATCTATAAATACACTTCAATTTACAATGTCAAGGGAATGCTAGCCGACTATTCACAGACTAACTCGAATACGACGTTGTTCAATTCGTTATTCAATGCATGTTGAATAACAAATCAGACATCCTGCATATAAGAAACATATATATAGCAGAGAGGTACGAGAAGCTAAATCGGTCACCCCATATTACATAGCCATATGCTCACATGATGGGGTGTGCAAGTATCCATAGATGGGAGCCGAACACAGCGCCGTGTAGGTCGCTGCGTGTCGCTAAGGCAGCGTCGTCAAACATTAAAGACGATAGTCTTTCTTGGGATACTTCATCGCAGAAATTTTGGTCTGTCTTTCTGTCTGTCTGTCCCTCGATTCAGCCACCCAGCCAAAGTATAACCACTTTCTGAACGCCCAGCAATCTTGCACAAGCGGCTGCGTTCATACTTGTGAACATTGTCGATCAAAAAGCAAATGTTACGCATATCTGAGGTGCGACATCAGTACGTTACTATTAGAGGTTGTGTTTCTTTATTAGAAAACACATAGATACGTAATTTTAAAGACCTTAGTGTTTCCTAGGCTGCGCTGAAAATGCGCCGTTATGCACGAAAGAGCCTGGCAGTGGCCCTGGGTTCTGCGCAAGCTCATGTTTCCCGATGCTACTGCCAGATGGCGTCCATATCTCACGCAGCGCCTCCTCTATTTTATCAATGCCAGCCAGATACGGCCGATTCAACATAGAGGAGGCGCTGTCTGAGGCAAGGCGAAACATAATAGTACGGCCGGCAGAAGACCATCGTCTTTCGACGACATTTGCAGTGAAGCACGCAGATACGCGGCCAATTTTTTGTGCTCAGGACCGCAGCTGCATCCCGTTCGTCAAAGACTTCCTGAGCGCCGTCACCACCGAAACGCACAAAGCGGTACCGGGCTCGCTGGTCATCTGGTACGACGCGCTGGACGTCGACGGGAAGGCCAAGCCGCACAACGAGCTGAACGAGAAGAACGCCTGCTTCCTCGACCTGTGCGACGGCGTCTTCCTCAACTTCCGGTGGACCGAAGAGATGTTGATGAGCTCGGCACAACTCGCAGGCGACCGCAAGGCAGACGTCTACGTAGGCGTCGACGTTTACGCACGCCACACTTCGTACCGCGGCGGCTACGAAATGTACAAGGTGCGCAAATATTTAGCGAAGGTACACGTTCGATTACTGCACAAGGCGGTGTTGTTTCAAAACTACGTACCATAAAGCAAACAACTTCAGTGCTGTTCATGAACAGAATTGAATAAGTGGTAATGATAAACATGACCTAAAATGCCTTCATAGGGGCCTTCCAGGACTGCAAACCTCTGAACTGCTCGCATGATTCGCTGCGTTTTTCCCCCCATTTGAGGCAGCTAATCCGGAAAGAAAGTCGATTGGGCATTTAAAGATAAGATGCGGGCTCCTGTATCGTTTTCAGATGCGCAATTTTTGTGTACTTCGCAAATTTTTGCAGATGGGGAATATTCAAACGTGCAGAAGGTATACCCCCCAGAGTCAACAGGCTACATGCAGGGCGTCGCCAGTGCGAGTAGAGTAAAAGGCGTAAATAAAATGCAGCTAGAAAAGCCGTATGATAGGAGTCACTAGCTAACCTTAGCCGCAACTTCTGCGTTATTTAGCTAACCTGAATACTATTTTTTGAGTTACTACTCAAACGGTACCGAGCTCAAAACTATAGCCGCAACTGGTTCTAGGTTCTAGGCAACTGGTTCGCAACTGGTTAAGCTCTGGTTTAGAAGATGTGGCCGAGTGTCCTTTTGTGCTCTGCATGTCAGCATGTCATGGAAAAAAAATAAAAAAATCCGGTCGGTGTTTGGTCGGTGTTTGCATTTTATTCATCAGCTCCTAGTTCTATTCGATGATGGCGTATGTCTATTTGACCAACGGCTCTCTTCCTTGAATTGGTAATTCTGGTCCTAAGCACTAGACCGTCTTTTCGTGTAGCCACAGAGTTAGCATGGCGTATTGCCGACGACATCTTTCACGCCGTGTATCAAATCACTTCAGTTTCGACAGCCATATTTTCAAACTCCTATTTCAGGCCGTCCAGCTCGTTCGAAGATGTGGCTTGTCGGCAGCCATCTTTGCGGCTGCCTTGGGTCTATGAGACACAAGGGAAGAGGAACTTTGCGAGAAACCAGTACCGGTGAGTAGGGGAAGTTGAAAGTAATCTGTATCCTCTAGCGCCGTGCTCAATTAAAAGTGGGATATAGTACGTCCCTTGGGCTGTACTACACGTTTGCAGGGGCGAGGGCAGAAATAGTTTTTCGGAGGGGGGGGGGGAGGCACCACCTTGATCTGAAGGGGGGGCCGTGCAGGAAGATGTGGTCGAGTGTCCTTTTGTGCTCTGCATGTCATGGCAAAAAAAAAACAACAAAAAAACATTCCGGGAGGTGGGGGCACCCCTTGGCTACGCCACTGGCTGTTAGGGCCTGCAGTTTCGGTTATGATTCTAAACAATATGCAAGAGTCACAGTTGAAGGCTTTTATGGGCGAGACACTTCATAGTCAGACAGCAAAATGCATTGCCCTTTAACCTACTTCCAATGCCTGACACATCGGCACCCCGTTACGGAGGTCTAGAGGCTTCGGAGCTCGGAGCTTCGGAGCTCAACTGCTGACACCCGAAGACCACGGGATCAAATCCCGGCCGTGGTGACCACATTTCGATATAGGTGTAATGCTAGACGACCGTGTACTCAAAATTTTCCGGAGCCCTTTACTATGGCGTCCCCCATAATCGTCTCGTGTTTTCGGGACATAAAGCATCAACATTTATTATTACATACACCCGAGAAATGACATTGGCTTGGCTGACCGTCATTCCCATGGACTCGCACTGGCAAACGCATTATGTCATCGAAACTTAATGCCACTTTGTAGCGAAGGGCATTGTCACAAATAATTTGGCCATGGAATACGCATATTGGCACTCGCAATTTTATAAGCTTAAGCTACTCGTCAAGCATTAAATTTCATTAGTAACCAGAAAGAGATATAAAATAATGCTTGAGGTGTCATATCTTCACTTGTTTTCGCTAACTTAACGTAATATCAGCATTATGAAACACAAGACTTTCTTTAGTGCCACGATGACGTCTTAATTCATTAAAAGCATGAGTGTACAGCAGTTTCAGATACAACTTGCGTACGTATTAAGAACGTATTAGAAAGCTTTACTTGTCCTGTTAACGTTAACGCGTTATACTTCATGTATGGCTTCAATGTACTACACGTTTAGAAGAGTCGTCGGATGTGCAGGCTTTGGAGCTTTCCGGACGACTGCTGCTCCGAGTGGCGCCTGACCAAGCCTCCGCTGACGACGAGTTTTTGCCAAGGCTTCGGTTCCACAGTGTTTGAAGATGGTCAGGTAAATTATTTTCAGTCTACGCTATAGTGTAAGGTGACCAGTCACGATACATTTACCATAGGTTCCCACGTTGCTGGGCATTCCACTGATGGAGCACTTGTCAAATGGATAGGGCTTGTTTTTAATTTGAGTGAGTGGTTTACTTAACTGCCTTACGCATCTGAAGCTCACAAACACCTGTCTTGCGCATTGCGAAGGCACCGGTAGTCATTGTTCTTAACCTCCACCACTGAAGCAAATTTAGGATGTCTTTGTTGACCGCTGCAGAATGGACATAGCTGTCCAGCTCATTCCTTTATCTTTCTCGTTCCCAAACGTCGTGCCATTCTTCAATATTATTTATAAAACTCCTCTTTGAGGGCTTCTCCTTGCACGCGAGATGGACATGCACACCTTGATATTGGCGCAGCAGAAGTCGTGATGTCAGATTCTGACGAAGCCCACGCAGTTTCTAATCGGTAAAAATGAAGTATACATTGACCTCTGAGAGGGTGATGGACTTAACATACCGAGTTTCGGAAATTTCGTTAGGCCAATGCCCGCAAAATATCGCGAATGCAGTTTGAAATCCGTGAAGTCACGAGCGGAGCTTTCGGTGCTAAATTTCAAAATGGAACTGTGACCTTGATTTTCTCCTCTATTAATAAATTTATGATGGTCAGATTGATGACATTAGAGTTCTCGGAGTAACTGTTTATCAGTCTGAACCAACTCATTGTTTCACTTTAGTGTCCCTTTAAGAACAGAACAAAGTCGAAGCCCGGCCCGAGCCCGCCGCCTTAAACCCGGGCCCGGCCCTAGGCCCGGAGCTTCAGGCCCGAGCGCGGCCCGGGCCTGCCGTGAAAACTACACTCTTAATCATATCCTGGTTAAATGCTGGCTATGTCCAGGAAACCAGACGAAAAATGTCCGGTTTCCCGGCTATATCCAGAACTTTAAGCGGGACCTGATTAAGAGTGTAGTTTACCCGGCCCGGCCCGGTCCGTGGGCCGGGCCAGGCCTGGGTTTTCGGGTGGGCCGGAGCCCATGCAGTGCTCCAATATAGATGCACAAACGCGCGCGCAGGCGCGCGCGCATACTCACACGTATGTAGGGTACAGGGGAAGGACATTCCGCACCACCACCCCCCCAAAAAATTGCTATCTATGGCACTGTGCAGCCATAAGAGGGACACTATAGAGAACACCAAGTTAATAAAATTGTTCTTTCACAATACCGATTGCACCGTCCGTGTACCGTGGTGGTGCTTGATAGCCAGAAAGCGTGCTGGAAGAAAATGCAGCTGGCGACGACGCCTCAAAACTCCCACACCTCAGGATATGACGGCATCTGCTAGTGTTTACATAATTCTTAATCGGTCGAAACCAGGGGCGTAGCCAGAAATTTTTTTCGGGGGGGGGGGGGGGCACCGCCTTGATTTCGGGAGGGGCACCTCCTTGAGATGGTCATTTTTCGCTCTGTACGCCATGGCGAAAAAAAATTTCGGGGGGGGGGGGCACGTGCCCGGTGTGCCACCACCTGGCTACGCCACTGGTCGAAACGAGTTACACTGTGTCCTAAGGAACCCAGAGAATTAGACATATATGGCAAGCTTTTGGAAATTTCGTTAAGACGCTGTGGTCAGTCCACGAAAGAAAAAAAAAAAAACTGACTTCAATCTATGACGTCGCAGTGTCATCCAGGTTGGGTAGTTTCGGTGCGAAATTCAGAAAACGGAACTGTGACCTCCATTTTCACTTACAAACGAACATATTCTCGCGATATTTGACGATAATGGCGCTATGAAAGAACAATATATCGGTCCGAACTATACCCCAACTGAGACTTGCCGCTTGATTTCTGTTCCTTTCGTAGCAACGGCAAGTGCGATTTGAATTTCTCTGCGTACGCTTTGCAGCAGCGCAAGCTTGGCCGTGCGTGGTTCAACCTGCACAAGCAGCAGCTGCAACCCCGAGACCAAGGCAACACGCTCTGCAACTCGTGCTGTTCGGTGAAGCTGCACTTGGAGGAGGCGTACAACGGTGGCGGCTGCCTCCGCGTACTGTTCAAGCCCAACCCCAGCCACCCGGACGTCAAGCCTTACGTAAGGTAGTGTAGCTTCAGTGCGCGCTCACGAATTTCTTACAGTACCAATTGGCGGTAGAAAAGGACGAAGGAATCAATCCTTAAATCAATCAATAAAAATGTCAGTTTTGCCGCAAGGGCGAAGCCTGAATGCGACAGCAAGAAATTGAAAGTTATACAAAGTAAGAGCAGCTAACTTTTTCGGATCCGATCTCGTGTAGCACTACAAAACGCTGGTGTAACCAAATACGGCCGCTCCAGGGAGAAAAGCGGTTTTCTTGCTGTTTGTCGTCTCAACGCGAAGTGAGCGGTGAGAGGACAGCACGTATAAGGGTATGCGTACAAGGGTATGACCTTGGCCGTAAAGACAGCACTCTCACACCCCCCATTAAATTGGCACTTATACTCTCTTGACAGGTTGTTTGGCTGCGACTTTCCGCTGGGGCCTCTAGCCGTCAGCTACACCTTCAAGCACGTCAGCTTAAGAAGCTCGGTTGGCCAGGACATTGCCATCGTCTTAAAGGCCAGAAGCGCAGCCGGGGAGGCCGAGGAGATCTACCTGGGCATGACTCCTGGTCTACCACAAGGCGACAACTACACGGTCAATCGAAAGATCGTCAGAACACCCGACGACGATGCGGATGAGCTGGGAACTCGCTGGTTCACAAGGTATAAGCGTGGACAGCTGGGCTAGTTTGTTTAGGTTGTAGCTATGTAACATGATACTGGCGAACAAGGACTCTTCGACACTTACAACGCCAGACCTCAATTGGCGCCGTTGAAGTCTGGCGTTGTTGGTGTCCCTGTAGTCGTCCATGTTCTTGTGCGTCTGTATCATGATACACGAGTCGCAAGGTGTGTACTCGTTGTGTGCGGTTGACTTTCTTTTAGGGGCGAAGCACCTTAGAGTCGCACAAGGTCCATCCGTTCCCCGGCGTGCTCAGTCGGAGCGCAGGTGCGACCGTGCTCGGGCGCGGCGCCGCTCGAAAGCTGCCCTTATACTAAAGGGCAACATGAATCCAAGACTTTATCAACAACAATAAACATTTAATAAACATTGTCATTTCACTGATAATCCACGATGATGCGTTATGCTTCGCCCCATCACCATCATAGACTTCTTGGGTATGCAGTGATTTTATTTTTATTTTTTTTGAGGGCGTAAGGATATTCCAAAACGGCTTGAACCCCATAGCCGAATACCCCAGAAAAATAAACGAATGGTTCGTAACCGATTCATGCAAAATCATTTGCTACGTGAAGTTGAAAGGAGCCTTCATTGAAGTTGTTGCAGTTTCGTTGGACGGCGAGAAATACTTTTAGAAAAATTTGCGATACGTCGATTGAAAATAATGACACCAGATTCAACGTGTCCTTTTAGCATATACATATACCAAAACTCCTTCGAAGCTTTTGTCCCCTTCAATGCGCATGATGTGGCATGTCTTGATCGGCTTCTTTCACCATCTTCCGCGTTTAAGTGCAATGTCCACGATGTCGACAATCATTCGTAGCAGAACATGGCAAGATTCAGACTCTTTAATTGGGACCAACATGACCAAAGTACGAATGAATGTACTGAAATGTGCGCCATCATGCTGAGCAATGTACCGGTGTTGACGTTCACTATCTTTTCTGAATGCTTTCAAAATTACGGGCATTGATGTTCTTGAAAAGTAACATATCTACTCTTACCATTTCAAGCGCAAAATTGGTTGCGCTATACAAGTAAACGATCTAAAAATAGGGTTAATACGTCGAAAAGGTTTTCTGCATTTGGTGTTGGAACTGTCGATGGCTGTCTTAACGTGGCCATCCTACTCGATCAACCTTTCAGGAAATACCAACTGGAGGACCTGAGGGGTGCAGACGGCGCCAATCTCGAAGAGATCGGACTGCACTTCATCTTCGTCGACGGGGAGGCAAACGTTTGGCTCCTGGGCCAACTAGACGTTAGACGGCCAGCTGATGTAGACGAAGCCACAGCCGGTGCGAAAGCCGCCGAGGAAGCCATTGTCAGCGACGAGAGCAGTAGCGACGACGAACCGGAAAGGAAGCGGATGCGAGACGAGCAGTACGGTCTTGACGCAGTTATGGACGAGTAATAAAACGTGTCTATACGGGGTAACGTAGTTTTTGTTCAATTGGTGGAATGTGTGTGAACCTTTATACCATTACGTGCTCACGTGAAGACATATTTTCCCGCCAGCTTTTTCTTCAGAAATGCTCCTCCATGCGAGGCTTGCTGCATGTGGTACACCACACGTGACCTTAGTGAGTTAAGGTGGGATGTGACACTTCGGGTCCAACAATAAGCAAAAAACTCACGCCATATCCACGAAGTGAATGATGATGAGTGGGCGAAGCTCGATCGTTTTCATCCATGGACAGAAAGAGAATGTGTGGTCTGGAACGCGCTTATACTTCATGGTCATCAGCGTCATCGTTATCACGTGTAATGGGTACATTCCACTATACTGCGTCATCGTCATCTTTATCACGTGGAGTGGGTACATTCCACTATACACCTACTACTACTACTACTACTACTACTACTACTACTACTACTACTACTATTACTACTACTACTACTACTACTACTACTACTACAACTACTACTACTACTACTACAACTACTACTACTACTACTACTACTACTACTACTACTACTACTACTACTACAGAGGAGGGACAGACCCACACCCTTAGGAGCTTCGCCCCTAAAAAAAAATGTTTTACTGGCCATCTCTTCATGTTCCTGACATCATTGCACACCTGTTTAAGAAATTTTCATAGCTAGATACCTTCAACTTCTCTTATTATCCTACGTTAAATAACTAAAACCGTGCTTCCTGCTAGTTCAGTACAACGTGTCCTAAATTTTTTATACTTTCATGACAAAATAGCAGTTGTTTCAAGTATGCCATGAGGACATTTCTGTAGTCGGGTTGAACAGCTCCTACTTTGCTTGGAAATGGCCTAAAGCAACGATTTGTACTTTACAGCACACTGGGAACATCCTCAGTGGATTCTGTGGGCAGTACACTGCTGTGCATATTTCGGTGAATTAGCTAATAGGCCTTCAATTGAGAAGTAGGTGTTTGTGATATCTTGGAAACCAATCGGGAAAAAAATTGCATACTTGAAATCAGCACCAAATATACAAAACTTCTCAAGTTCCATCAGAATCGATCAAGAAATAAAGATTTAACAGTGTCACGTCTTCCCTTAAAATGGTTAAAAATCGATCGCCAGAATCGAATCCAGGTGTCATGCGTGGAAGCGAAGTGTTGTATCGCAGAGCCACAACTGAGCTTCAAACTGTTCCGATTAGGACGTGGCTGCATCTGCCTACGTCACTGTAACGGAGCAGTATAGAGACGTGCAGCACCTAGGAATAAGTACAACCAGTTACACATGATTCATGCTGCGATAACTTCTTTGTCGGATTGATCGAGTATTTAGCTCTGTGTATAGTGCTCGGTTCTCTAGTCACTTCTATAATTTAATCTACAGTTACAAAATATCTCGAAGGCTCTATAGTCGCTGTTGTGCGCGATTTTGCCACAGTACACACAATTGCAGAGCTTTTCGTTAAAGGCTCTGAACATTTGTTTCAAATAGATTTGGGGAATTTTAACGCGATAGCGTTAAAGAGCTCGTTTCGCAGAAATTCCTGGCGTCGGCGTCGGCGTCGTTGGTTGTGAGCGAAAAATCATCATCTTGTCCGTGACCGAAAAATCATCATCTTGTCCGTGACCGAAAAATCGAGAAAGATGCAAATAAAATAAATAATATCGGGTCCGAGTGAGGATCGAACCCGGGTCGTCTGCGTGGCAAGCGGGTGTTCTACCACACAGCCATGCCTCTGCTCGGATATACTGTGAAAATAACTTCCTCTGCTTGGAAGTGCAGTGAAAATAACTTCCATGCTTCGCAAACGCAAGCGTCCTTTATATAGGCGTCGCAATATAATATGTCATATCCCAGGAATATTGCGTGGTACAAGCGTAAATTGCCATCGGGCGTCAGAATATGTGACTATCATAACGATTCCATAGTTTAAAGCCAGCCACCCATTACAAACGGCACACACCTTACTGCGCGTATTCCCTTAACACCACGCATAGCAAGTTCGAAAACATTTCCCACATTTGCCGCGCATAATTTCTCCTGGTTTAAACCCTACTACCCATTACATAGCCCATCGGCGTCGGCGTCGGCGTCGTTGGTTGTGAGCGAAAAATCATCATCTTGTCCGTGACCGAAAAATCATCATCATCAGCACTAAGTGTTTGAAGTACGCAGTCGGGACGGGATATCGCTATCGCGTTCAACTCTTAAAGGCGAAGCTTAAGGGTCCCCCCAATTTTAGGGGAATTTTAGGGCTAGTTTTGAAGATGGCTGCCTTATACCATTCGAAAACTATTTGAACGTCACCGCCCTAAACACACCGTCCAGGTTGTTGATCAGCGGAGCTGAGGGGTTCGGCCCCGGTGTTTTGCAACAGAGTTGATCATGATGGTTACTTAAAGTATTTCTCAATAATTGTTTACGTCTGTCCAGAGAAATCGTAATCGCCGTTTGCTCCTCTTGTGTTGCCCTGTTCGTCTTTTTAGTGGACCAGTGGTGAGTAGTTAGGCTTGCCAATTTCTGTGGCTCATACGTTCAAGGAGATTTCGCGTTCATCGGGACGGACGAACTTTTGGTTTCGCCCAGCTATATACGTAGCTGCATTAGTTTTCGATTCGCATTCTGTTCGGTTCTTAAAGGGTAGAAATTCGGCCTTGTTGGTAAGACATTAGGAAAAAATTTAGCGCAAAATGACACAAGAACGAGAAGGGAGGACACAACACGTGCGCACGTGTTGTGTCCTCCCTTCTCGTCCTTGTGTCAAGTGGCGCTAATTTTTTTCCTAACGGTTCTTAAAGTGCTACTGACACGAAAATCTTCAGTTGTCGTTTTTTCTTGCGTCAAATGAAAGAGCAAGTTCTCAAGAGCCTGCAAAATGTACTGGTAAGCGGGAGTACCCTGAAGAATTAATTACAAACATGCTCTTAAAAGCTATAGTTTCGGTTCCTCCTGCACCCTCACGTCACGAAACGGCGTGAGCGTCTCGTCACGCGCATGATGTCGTGACGTTTCCACGGCCGCTACGCATGCGTGAGTCCGTTGGTGACGCACAAGCGGCCATTTTGAATATTTTGGTGACGTTCAAGCGTCCATTTTGTATGTTTTGGTGCCTGACGTCATCACGACTAGACAAACTGACCCGTGAAGTCACCTCAATTGGCACTGTGGTCTGACGTCACGTCAGTGTCGGTGTCAGTGGGTACGCCAAGTCAAAGTTTACTTTAATATATATTAAAATAAAATATCTTATCGGCATTTTCTGAGCTTCACATTTCCTCAGAGCCGTCTCTCCATACAGAAGATTTGTATGACTGAGTAAACTCATAATCGAAAATTGGTGTTTATGTCTTTAAATTCACTATTCGCACAACCCTAGCAATCTTCACTTGGAAAAGTAAATGACAAACGAGCACGGGCGTGAGGTCTCGATCGCGAGATTTATGATGATGATGCCAATCATACAAGGAGCATCATCATCATCATCATCATTGTTGTTGTATCGTGCGTCGGACGCGACGCACGGAGCACAAAGGGCACGGCGCCCGAAGCGCCGGCCGTAAGGAGACAGAGCAGCAGCCGGTAACCAAGCAGGAACTGACCATATTTTAATGCATACATTACACTATATACAAGGGAATGGCGCCCCCCGGGGGGGCAAGAGAACCAGTTCGTAAACCGAAAGCAGAACAACTATACCACAATCATCATCATCTACCTCGCGGGCGCGTGCCAGAAGAAGCGACCAAAAGCCCGCGGTGCGCGGCCGTTCATTCGATCGTTTGCCTGCTTTCGAAATGGGCGTTCTGTTGTCGCTGCCCGGCCCTGCCCCGGTCAGGGTGATCAGTCGGGTGCCCGATCGAGAGGTCGCCCCGCTCAGCACGCTCGAAGAACTCCTCGGGTTCAAGGAGGATCCTCTGCTGTGCGCCGTGGCGCCGCTCTCTGACGCCGTCAAGCGCGGCAAGCCTGGCGATCCGAGGACCATCTTCTGCCACGACATGGACGGCAACTACAATGAAGACCGGTGAGCATATTCGAATCCACCTTTTTCCGCGACACAACGGCGCATGCGCCATTGCCCTAGCGGAGAGGCCGCGCAACGGCTCCTTATCCCGGAGGCTTTCGCTCAGGAGATAGCGCTTTTCCTGTCTGCTAAAATCCTACCAAACGGCACAGGGCAGCACAGGAAAATAAATAAAAGCCGATTGAGGTGATGCGCGGTCGCTATCACACGTTTAAGTCTTATGGCTCCGTGCCGATATCACCGCGCTTTCAGCCCAGTTCTTAAACATGGCGGTCGCCGACTAAGCGATAAGAGGCCCCGAAATCTTTCCCGTTCCTTCGTACTCTCCTGGAGTTCTCTTCACCGGCCAGCCGCTTTTCTGGTTAGGGAAGACCTTTCACCACGATAATTTCAATGCGGATCATCGCCCGATTACTGATTCTTCAATCGGTGAATGTAGTACACGCGAACACGGGTCCGGGTCACGCGCGTTCCTATAGCTAATGCGTTCTTGTCGACGTGCCTGTGGTCTAACAAGGAGACAAGGATGACATCACGGCGATATCTCTTCTGCATCGTGCTGGTAGAAATAGAGCGTTGTGATGACAGAAAAGCCGGGAGGAGGGAGGGGAGGGGGGGGGGTGACTAATCGGTGTTTAGGTAATTGTGCCAGCTGCAGTGGCAGATGAGGGGGGGGGGGGGGCATCATTTCCCCTGTAATACAGGCATATGGTCACGTGTCACCCTTTTCCTTCCCCCCTCACGCGCCGAAAAGCTGAACGCTATACATGCAGTTCCTTCTGCGATACGTCCCGGTCCCCTCAAGTACCTCCGTCATTGCCCCCTCCCTACAACGTTGCCGCAGACATAGGCGTGCGCACGAGGGGCAGGGGGGGGCGCCCCCTCCCCTAGTCACCTAAGAAGGGGGGGGCGCAAAGTGTGCCCCATACATTGACTTGATAAGGGGGGCGCTGCGATGAGCCTTCAACCCCCCCCTGAAGGGGAACCTTGAGCACGCCTATGGCCGCAGATGATCCTATAGCGTTGCCTCTGCGTACCAAACGCACGCCGCGGTAGCTGTCCATTGAAAGCCTCCTGCGTGCCAGGAAATATAAAACGGGAGGGGCGGTAATAAGCTGCCCCCTAAAATTGCTATAATTTTAGCAATCAGGCTGGCCACATGCGCGGTCTCAATCTTGTGTTTAAACATCAAAACATAGTCGCTTACAGAAGGAAAGGTACGGGGGACTCAAACTCACCGAAATCAAGTTCCGGCTACGACAATGACGTCAATTACTAACATGTACGAGGCTAATGGAAGAGCCTGTATTGAAATCTTCGATAGGGCTGGTTTGTCGCTTATACGTATGCTCAATCATAAGATTGAATGATTCATAAGAACACGCTTGCACCAGTAACTTTAAGCGTACTATACTGCGGTTCCAGGTTTATCCACGGCAGTGACGAGCACAACGTGTACCGCTTTCACCACTGGCAGATCATCGACACGTTCGTCTATTACTCTCACCACATGGTGACCATCCCGCCTCCGGGTTGGATCTCAGCCGCCCACAGACACGGCGTCAAAGTTCTGGGTGAGTGGTGCCGAACGTCCCAAAACGGTTGACTTTGCAAACATTTTGAAATAACGATATCTTGAAATAGCGGTTTATTAGACGAGAATGTTAAAGGGCTCCTATCCACTCCGAAATCAAAGACGAGAGAGAGAGTAGTTTCTTCCTCGCCATCACTGCCCTTCCCACAGGCGCTATCTCCTCCTCACCACTAAGCACTAAGGGCACTGTACACGAGCTTTCCGCACAGCCGCACCGCACGTGGCGGGACACCTGCCGCACGCAAGCGGAGGGCGCTACAAGCCTATCGGCGACGCTTTTTCGCCCTCCGCTTGCGTGCGGCAGGTGTCCCGCCACG
The DNA here is from genome assembly GCA_030522465.1 of Rhipicephalus appendiculatus. Classification (NCBI taxonomy): domain Eukaryota; kingdom Metazoa; phylum Arthropoda; class Arachnida; order Ixodida; family Ixodidae; genus Rhipicephalus; species Rhipicephalus appendiculatus. Next base: position 975,858 of record JALIZH010015440.1, on the reverse strand, counting down.
TGCGGTGCGGCTGTGCGGAAAGCTCGTGTACAGTCCCTAAGCGTTCAGCTCATCAAAATTTCCCGCTTTACGGCTACGCGCCGTTATAGACAGTTATAGTATAGCGGGCTTAGCGGAATAGCGGGATCGAAGGGCGCATGCGCTGTGCGCTAAAAGACCCGTAGCGTGTACCGCACGCACGCTATTTTTCAGATTTAGCGTTACCGTGTTTTCGTGGTCTACGTAGTGTACGTAAAACATGGCGGCGGTTTTGGACGCCCGCTTCGAACTGAATTGAGCCTTGGTGGGGACGGATCCACTTCTTTAGTAGCTAACGACTGTGCAAAATGGCTTCGCTTGCCTTCGGGTAGCTTCGACGACCGAGTATTACAGATAACTTAGCCTAGTTTTTGTGATCGCTTCCCATTTCGAACGTCCCTAGGCCTAACTAGAAGATCGGTGTAAACAAATCCGCAACATAAAAATTCGCGCTTTTGGTGCGTGGTTCATACTTATTTACTTTTATTATTACTAAATAAAAGTACTAATATTGCTGCGCGCGGGGATACAGGCGAGAATTCTCAGTTTTTTTCTTTTCACTCTGTTTAATGCATTCACCCTCCGCTAGATGACGCCACCGTGCCAGCTTGGGTACGTAAACGCTATCCCGCTAAACTATAACGCGCTGTCCGAAACGAACGTGTGCGGCACGGTAACGCTATTCCCTTAACTCCCGCTATCACGCTAACGCTATACTGTAACTGTCTATTGCCGTTTGCGCATCGGAAACGTACAAAACGAAGCAATATTATTAGTTGATCGGGCGCGATAGTCCTGCGAGACAAGGCAAAACGGGCGTGCGACTGCAAGGCAAAACATTGTAGGAGGACTATTCACAACGGACTTCCCTCGTATATGGACCAATCGAGAGCGTATTTGCCCGTGACGGCACGTAAAGACTGCTGGTGTCACAAGGACAAAAAGGCGGGAAACGCTAGGACAAAATAACTCGGTCGTTCTTCGCATTTTCAGAGGTTGTTTAGTTGCTCTTTAATGCGCTAGCTGGCTAGGTGTCTCTCAATCTTGTTTATAGTAGAAAAACCCACACAAGACAAGTTAGCTAGAACAACGTCGTTGATTAAACAAAATATTCCTTGGATTGCCAGTGGAATGAAGACATGGCATAGCTACCGAGGGAGCATCGAAAAATGTGGCCGTCATTCAATGTTCAGCTAGCCACGCACACTGACAGGACGGCTATGTGATTCAGCCATTTAACCTTATCTAAATGTTTTTTTATTTGAAAATACTGCAGGCCCTATTCGGGCCCACGCAGGAGAGGGAACATCATTATATACCCCCATAGCAAAATAATGCCGCGGTGGGACTAAGCTTCACTTTTTTTTTTCTCCACTAAAACAAAAAATTTCTTGCATTAAACTTTCTGTGAACAAAGTTGCGATGATTCTCAACCATATGCGCTTTTCCGCAGATTTTTTCTTGGACCACCTTGGGGTGCTACAGGCGTCTCAACGTAGTCCGAAGTGGCGTTTTGCCAAGTTTAGGATTTTATTTTAGAGCCTATGCGCCGCACACAGGCAAAACAAAAAATACAAGGAAATAGGACGTTTTATAGAGAGTTTTATAGAGGTAATTTATGCATTTTATCAATAGTCATCTTTTGTCGGAAAATTCCCGAAAACGCCACAATTTACTCAATTTCTCCTACGCACTAAGAAGTGAAAATTATAAATCTACCATAAGGAGCTGTTCCTATAATAAAAAGCACGACGCTCGAACGCAAAAAAAGCAAGTGTTCAAAGAATGCGCGAAACGGTCGATTTACAGGGTATTTTCTTTTTCGTGCCTGATTTTCCACCATTTCCTGAATTTCAAATGGTCGTCACGGGCACCAAAAAATGTTTCCCGCCCAAAATATTTTGGAAGAATCCTGTAGAATCTAATATCTATATGTGTGTAAATTTTCTCAAATTTTTAAAATAGAAATTGATTTTTGGCAGTGCCACGGTTGGAACAGTTGGCGTAGAATGACCCAGCTTAGTTCTTGATATTGACTAACCGTACATAGACTAATTATGGGCACAATTATAGCTAGAACAGGTTTAGTATGTCTCTTATAGCAGCCCATTTGTTCCAAGATAATCGAATGTGATGTTTTTTTTTAAACGACCTATATTTTTAACCAGTCTACCATGACGCTCCCAACGGGGTAAGAATCGTAGAAGTATAGGCAGACTATACCTTCGTGCTCCTACTGAATAAATCTTCCTCTGAAAATACAGTCTGCATTGTTTTAAATTGGGTGGCAGCAGGCCCGTAGCCAGGGAGGGAGCACAAGGGGCCCGGGCACCCGCCGAAATTCGGATGGAGGGGGTGTTTTACCAAGGACAAATAATAAAATAGGTGTTTTTCAAGGTCTTCAACAAATCCCCCCCCCCCCCCCCCCCACGAAAAAAATTCCTGGCTATGTGCCTGGGCGGCAGCATAATCTTGACACGAAATTGTTGATTCGTTTGTTAAAATTTCTTTTCCACTGCTCCCGGCTTTACAGGAACTTTCATCCTAGGCGAGGATGGACATCAAGACCATCAACATCATCAGAGGCTCCGGCCAGACGTCCCAGGTCGCAAGGCAGCTGGCGAATGTCGCAACAGTCGGGAAGGTTTGACGGATGGGTCATCAGCATCGGGTGCAATATGGTGAGTGTTTTTATGCCTTAATTTACTCAATAACTCAGTAAATCACTTCCGAGATCATCTTTTAGCACCTCTGCGAGCAACAAACAAGGACGAAAGAAAAGAGCACACGCGGACGAGCGCAATCTCGCAACTGGTTTATTTCTGAGAATACATTTTCTTTAAGAAAATAATATAAACCAGTCGATCGATTGCGCTTGTCCGTGTACGCCATTTTCTTTCGTCCTTGTTTACTGTTTACTGTTTACTTGTTTACGTGACGTCATCAGAGTGAATGACTTCGTCATCCTGACGTAATTGCAGATGTCATGTGGTTCGTGTTGACACTGACGGATTTTTCCTTTATTTAGACATATACAGAGGTCTCGGCCTTAAAATATATTTGCAGTATAGTTTTGGAAATCAATAACTCATTCGATGGTGCGGGCCGCACCAAGCGACGATGCCACGTGACGTCATCAGAGTGAATGACTTCGTAATCCTGACGCCTCATCATGACGTCATTGCAGATGTCATGTGGTTCATGTTGACACTGACGGATTTTTCCTCTATTTAGACGTATATAGAGGTCCTTGCCTTAAAAGTATAATTGCAGTATATTTTTGGAAAGCAATAACTCATTCGATGGTGCTCACTGCAGGATTCATTGGACAGCGCAAGTTAGAAAGTTTTTGCTAATCGACAGACCTACGACATTTGCATTTGATTTTATCACTGCAAATACACAACATACATAAACAATTCAAAATCAAATGTGTAACGTGGGAGACTATCCAACTTCTTTCGTTCGGTGACTCCTCACTGTGGCTGCTGAGATGAAATTCGTCGACTTCATTTGCTCCAGTTTTGTTTGCTTGCGCACAGCTGAGAATTAAGATCATAAAAGAACCTCCGAAAAGTAATATTTGCTGATACATCTGCGTGACTGATTTCACAACCGAGCCAAATAGGACGTTGTTCAATTCGTTATCCAACACTTGTTCAATAACAAGTCAAACGCCCTGGATAACCAACACACCTAGAGTTGAGAGGTCTGAGAAGATGCAACGGTGGTCCCGTATTAGTCTCATGCACGCGTCTCATGCACGAGAACACGCAGGCGGGTGTCTTACACAACACTACAAAGTTACGGTGAGGTATAAGAAAAAGGACGTAACCGAAAGGCCTCTGCCAGTGCCGCTGAAGTATAACATGCATTTTTTTCCAATTTTGTTTGATTGTACACACTTAAGGATTTTGTCCGTAACTGAAAAGGAATATTCGGTAACACTATAGCTGCATGATTATTTGATTGCAAGACCGAACCGGATGTGACGTTGCTCAATTTCTTCGTCAGTACTTGAATAAAATCAAACACCCTGGATTACGAACACACCTGGTAGAGAGGTCTGAAGAAATAGTGGGCATCCCATATTGGATGTCATGTTCCCGTATATGGTGTCCCAAGTACACATGCATGGTTACACAATGCCAGTCACGAAATGTTGCCAAGGCAGAGTCATCGCATTTTTAATTTCAGGACCAAAGTTGCATACCGTTCGTGAAGGACTTGCTGAGGGCCATCACCACCGAAACACACAAAGCCGTACCGGGCTCGCTGGTCATCTGGTACGATGCCGTGGACCTCAACGGAAAAGCCAAACCGCAAAACGAGCTCAACCAGAAGAACGCCGGCTTCCTCGACCTGTGCGACGGCATCTTCATCAACTTCCGGTGGACCGAAGCGATGCTCCTGAGCTCGGCACAACTCGCAGGCAACCGGAAGGCGGACGTCTACGTAGGGGTCGACGTCTTTGGACGCGGTACTACGTACCCCGGCGGCTACGAAACGTACAAGGTACGCGGAAGTTCAGTAGCTCACGTTCTGGTATCACTTCAGATCTGCTTTACGTTGCTTTTAAAAGTGGGTACCCTATAAAGCAAACAACTTCAATATTGTTTTGGGACCGAATTCAGTAAGCATGGCCAGGGATCGGGGACATTGACGCAGTTGAGGAAGCTGCCACCAGGTGCCACTACAGATGCTGAAATCGCGCTCGTGCGGCCCACACCAGAGACAAGGAGCACTCCTTGAGGCATTGAAGCACACTCTTTATCTCGCTCTTCCGCACACACTTCCGAGCATTGTATTCAAAACTTTGTCAGCACCGCGAGCTGTTCCGACACACCCCGATACAATGTAGGAGCCGATATGAGCTTGGGAAACAAGAATAAGGCTGACAAAAACGACCCGGTCCGCCGCGGTGGTATAGCGGTTAGGGTGCTCGGCTGCTGACTCGAAGGTCGTGGGTTCGATCCCGGCCGCGCTAATCGTATTTCGGTGGAGGCGAAATGGTAGAGGCCCCTGTATACTGTGCGATGTCAGTGCCCGTTAAAGAGAACACCAGATGGTCCAAATTTCCAGAGCCCTCCACTACGGCGTCTCTCATAATCATATCGTGGTTTTGGGTTTAAACCGCAGATATTATTATTACAAAAACGACCGGGGAAGTTAAATGGCCTCAGTTTCCCAATGAATAGAACATCATTTGAAAGAGTGCTTCTGAGCCAATCTAAAACCGGGAGTTGTTTTTTGAAACCTCTTCTCTCAGCTTTGCGATCGAAATTGAGAGGCCAAAATTGGGTCTAAATTGAGACAGCTCTCTAGGCTGTGTGGTAAAATCATCACGTGACCTGGGATGGCCGCCGCTTTGTGACACGTTATTAGAATCACGCCTAAACTGTTCTAGTGGTTCCCTAGCATCGTAAACGTAAAGTCGTTTTCAATACAATATTTCGTTGGCAAGATGACTTCTTTTTCTGTGCTTCCCATCCAGTTACGGCGGGGCACCGGCCGCCGCCGAGAGATGGCGCGACATGTACATATCCCGAAATCCCGGAGATGTGTAATGATAAACATGTCCCTATGCGCCTTCTTAGCTGAGGGCTATAAATGTCTGAAGTTTCTGAATGATTCCTTGCCTTTTTTTTGTTTTGTCGACAGCTGATGCAGACACAAAAAATCACATGCGGCCGCATGCAAATTTTTTCAGCTCTGCCAGCTTCCAACAGGCTATGGAGGGCGCCTCCCGCATGACTAGAGCAGAAGGTGCACAGTCGGCCAAATCTAACTATCGTGCGCAGCGCAGTGGCGACTTTTCTGTTTGTCAGCGCCACGTGATGGAACGAAGTGCCGAAAAGTTTTGTGGGTGTGTGGTATGTGGGCATGCACTTGCCCTCACCCTTTTTGGAACTTAATTCAGTCATACGGCGAAGATACACAGAAAAGATCGCCGCTCTCGAACGATAGTTAAAGTTTTGGGCGAATGTATATACAATGAAGCTATGCATAAACACTATGGAAGCCGTATTATAGGAGTCACTAGCTAAGCTGCAAGATAATAAGACAAATTACTTGCGCTGAAACGGTACCAGCGCAATCATTACACCCAAGTGCGAAAAGTTGTACATGTACATACATAAGTTAGACATTACTCATGTTCCAAAATAACGTGGCTCAAACGGCAGTGCACATGTAGCGATTGGGTTTAGGTTTTGGTGATAAGCAGACACTGATTTTATTCGACGAAGTATGCCATTGACCAAGGCTTCCCCTTCATTTGTAGCAGTTGTGGACGTTGATACTAGACCATTTCTTTATCTTCTCTACACATGCAACGATTGAGTTTAGGTTTTGGTAATAAGCGGATCCTAATTTTATAGACTTTTCTCCTTCATGTGAGGCAGTTGTCCACCTTGGTACTAGAACCTCTATTTGTTCATTGCGCTACCAGGAGGTTGGCATGGCGTATTCCAGTCGCATCGGGCGTTTCGTGTAGAAATGTCGTGTTAGGTTCGGCAGGGGCGAAGCATTTTAGGGTCTCGGCATGTCGCCGTGCTCTTCGTCTGCTGCTTGCTGCTGCTGTCGTGACGGTGCTGCTGTCGGAGTGCAAGAGGGGGCGCCACCGCGTCAGGCTCGCCGCGTGGCGAGAGAGAGCGAACGGCGCGCGCTGAATATGAAAACGCTCTTTCAGCGATGAACGCTGAAATACCACCTCGCAAGACGAGAGCGCGCCCTCGCCCGCGAGATACAATGCCGACGCAGGCAGCGTCTACTAGCCAGTTTGTTGATTGAAAAAAACTGACTGCTCGCGCTGCGCAACCGTTCACCGGCCACCCCCTAAATATAGGCACTGGATTTTACCTGCAATGTAATGCCGGTAGGAGATTTCTCTTGTGCGTAGTTGAATAAAGATTCGCAGCGTGCGCATTAACTAAAGCAGACTGCGGGTCTCTGTGTCTAATCGGAGGAAACTGGGGGTTCCGATTAGACCCGTGAACACTGCATGCTTCGCCCCTCCCCAGGTTTCACGTTAGTGGAGCTGAAACACTCTTCCCTACATGCCCCTTCGCCACAATATTTTTTTTTTCTAACTCTCACTTCAGGCCGTTGAGCTCGTTCGGAGATGTGGCTTGTCAGCAGCCGTCTTCGCAGCTGGCTGGGTGTACGAGACGCAAGGAAAGAAGAACTTTGCGAAAAACCAGTACCGGTGAGTCGGGGAGGTGGGATCATACAATGCACGTTCTATAGGTTTGGTGTCATGCTGAAGAGCCGATACCGAGCAATAGTACTTTACGGCCCTCGCTCTCTGATACAGCGGCCCTACGATTTCGGCTAAGAATCGAAACCATGTGCAAGCGCTTCAATTAACGGCTTCTGTGGATGAGATAGTTAAGTCTGAGAGCAATAGTCACTGGCTTCAACGTACTTTTAATAGTATATTGCCATGTAGGCACGACAAATGACATTCATTGCTTACCGCAATGACTGAATTTTAACGTCGTTTGCAAGGGAGACACGGGCATAACTACCGGCATTGAAACTTCGCCATTTATCTACTTCGCAAAAATTACGAATGTACTTCGAATGGAAATGCACTTTATGGGGAAGTGCATTTGCACGAGGAATATGTTTATAAAAATGTGTGTTCTAACTCTCAATGTTATAAGTTGCAGCTACTCGTGAAACATATATACTGAAATCGACAAAAGTATGCCTAATAATCTTTTCGGTGTTATTTCTCAACAATAATTATTCATTGCGAAACATTATTAAACATAACATCATTCGCTCCAGTTTCATCATCCCGTTTTAGGTAGTTAAAAGCACACATTTACAGGAGTCTTACTACATATACGCGTCGAGAAATTATAGTGCAAACTGTACTAGTGCTATATACGCTACTGCATTAACGTGCATTTGTGGCTTGATTGGGCGCGTGCAGGCTTTGGAGCTTTCCGGACAACTGCTGCTCCGAATGGCGTCTCACAAAGCCTCCGCTGTCGACGAGTTTTTGCCAGGGATTCGGTTCCAAGGTGTTCGAGAATGGCCAGGCAGGTCATTTTCGCCATTGTAACATGACCAGTCACAGTGCAGTCATTGTACGTTCGTACTGTCCTGGGCATTACTCCACTAATGAGTGACTAGTCGAACACGCACCGGTTGTTGTCTTTAATTTCACTAGGCGCTTTAATTTATTAAATTGGCTAAACTCAATTTAATAAATTATCCCTGCCATGCGATGATGCTTGGTGAGCGCGAAAGTGTGCTAAAATAAAGTACAAGTAGGGACGATGCCTTATAAAGTTCCCGCACCAATGTGCCGTGACGCCTCAGAGTTTGACGGCATTTGCTAGTGCCCACATAATGGCTAGAAACGAATTACGTCGTACTTTAAAGGGGTACTGACACAAAATTTCGCGGCCGAGATAGTCTGCCGGATCGATTCCCGTGAACATGCGTATATCATCTCCAAAATATCAACAGCGAATATAGCCTGGAGGGTATTTTACATGAATTTTGAAGTTTTCGTGCGCGATCGACACCACCGCGCTATTCACCCTCACAAAAGTGACCCACGGTGACCCCCCTACTTCCCTCACGTCACCACGTTACAGTCAATACAACAATATATGATGGCGTCATAGCCGCCATTTTAGATGCGAAGCATCTTATGCTCGGGGCTATGTCCGTCCCTCCCGCGTCCGTCCCGCGTCCCGCGTCCGGCCACATTCATCAAGTAGGGAAGCACCCACTATGCGAACCAGAACACTGTAGTACAATATAAGGTCGTCAACCACAACTACAATAACCAGAGTCATGGCCGAGAGCACAGAGAGGCTGCTTAGCAATGGCTAGGCAGGTGGTGTCTGTCGCCCAGGTTGACTTTATTCATTGATCTTGGTTGCATGTGTTTGGGAGGGGGGAGGCTTAGTCCATCCCTCGTTCCCGCGTCCCACACCATCACAGCGCATGCGCGTCCCCTCCCCCCTCTCTCTCTTCTCTCCTACGCTCACACCCTTTCTCTCCTCTAGGAATCCTCTACTCTACGGAGCAGCGCCCGCGTCCTACACCCCCAATAGCGCATGCGCGTCCCCTCCCTCTCCTCTCCTAAGCTCACCCCTTTCTCTCCTCTAGGAATCCTCTACTCTACGGAGCGGCTCCCGCGTCCCCTCTCTCTCCTCTCCTACGGTTCGCCCCGTTCTCTCCTCTAGGAATCCTTTACTGAGCGGCGCGCACGACAGGTGGTGCGACAGCTGCATACTCCGCTGGGAGCACCACGGTAGTTCCGCGGTATGAAAATGACGGAGCGCGCCTCATTCTCTCTCCTGTGCAGTGCCGCGATGAGCGCCCGGGCCGCTGCCGCGAAACGACAGCGGCGACGATTCTCCCGCTCAAGCTAACCATCTCCCCGCTGCTTCGCATCCACACATGATCCCCTTTAGCGGGAGATGGTGTGGTAGAAAAAAAAGGGTTAAGGTACTTTTTCTTTAGCCGCGTTTGCTCCAGCAGACTATTTCTCGGCGGCTGTTCGCGAGTCCGTGGCCGCGGCGCACCCATTGAAAGTTTTTTGTTTGGCGACACTGCTGTCCCGTTTCCTGATCGAAATGACTTCTTGATGCGGAACGTGGGGAAGTGCGTCGCAGTTCTGTGCGCTGACGTGGTCGAGCGTTGCACACGCTAGGTGGTGACAGTTTCACCCGGCGGCTTGTAATCTTGGACATCTCTCAAACCGAAACTGACTGGTCAGTAATTAGCAGCCTGTAATTATTCGTCGCGCGCTGCAGCAAATGGTGGGCCGTGTTATGACTAACAGGCTCCCAGCAACACATTGTAGCAAAAAAAACGCAAGGCCAAAGTTTGTCAGTACCCCTTTAAGAAACATGGCAAACTTCAGGAAATTTCTTTAGGCCAGTGTGGTCAGAACACAAAAAAGGGGAGTTAGATCTGTTACGACAGTGTACCATATAGATTCGGCGCCAATTGAACAACAAAATTTGACCTCCATTCTCATTTAGAAGCGGGGCTGGCGCCAGGATTTCTTAACTTAGAGGAGTAACCTTTCTTGCATCCTTGCCCTCGCGCACCCCCCCCCCCCTCCCCCGCCGAGTTTTAAAAGGGGTCATGATAGCGAGGAAGGTTGCCATTGTGTTTTCACTATGCTCTTGCGAAGACAAGCGAAGGCCTGGGGGGGGGGGGGGGGGGGGAGGAGCCCTGTGCCCTTCTCTGTTGGGCACCACCCCTGCTTGCAGACGAACCTATTGTCGTAATATTTAATTATAATGGTTATCAAAGAAGAATTTCTCAGGTTAAACTCTGTCAACAGACTCGTCGCTTGATCACTGTTCTTTTGTGTGGCAATAGCATATGCGCAATACAAGAATGTCTCTCCGTACGTCCTGACGCAGCGCATTGCAAACCGTGTGTGGTTCAACCTCAACAAGCAGCAACTGCAGCCTCGGGACCAAGGCTACACGCTCTGCGACTCGTGCTGTTCGGTGAAGCTGCACTTGACCGAGGCGTACAACGGTGGCGGCTGCCTCCGCGTGCTCTTCAAACCAAACCCCAACCGCCCTGACGTCAAACCTTACATAAGGTATAAGGTTGTGCTTGTGTGTGCAACCATGGGTTTCGTACTCACTGGATCCCTTACATGACCGGGATTTGGGGACATTTGCGCGTAGCGCCATCTCTAGTCGGTGACAGCGGCGACCTACCGTAACTGAATGGGAAATAGGCGAAAAAAAAATCATATCTGACGAAAAAAGCTACTTATCAAAAACGACTCCCGGTTATATACAGCAGAGACTTAAACATTGTTAAAATTACAGTGTCGCACTACAAACCGCGTGGCTTCCCAGAGTGTTTAATATTTTACAATGGGGCCCCATGTATTTCCAATGGGCGGTGTTCAATTGTCCTGGGAAGCCACACGCTTTGTAGTGCGATACTGAAATTTCACCAAAATGTTCCAGTAGGTCTCTGCTGCATAGATCCCGGAGTCGTTTTTGATAACTAGCTTATTTGGAAAGATATGATTTTTTTTTCTCCTATTTCCCATTCAGTTACGGCAGGACGCCGTTGCTGCCGCCGAGAGATGGTGCCACGCACAAATGTCGCCAAATACTGGGAGTGCGCATTCGCAATAGATGCCTCGAATGCGAAAGCCAGTTTTTTCTTAGCTATCGATGTATTGGTCCCCTCCACCCACCTCTGAAAGCTTTATGCGCCTAACGCGGTTTCCCGCTGCCTCCAGGACCGGAGCTATAATGCAAGCTTACTGCACCTGACCTGGTCCTGCACTGCCTCCGTGGTTGGTCCACATATGACCAAGCTATGATGTCATATGATGACGTCATGATGACGTCACAAATTTTGGTGATCTGTGACGTGTTAATGACGTCATACGGTAGCGGCCTCGTGTGATGGTTTATTTTCGTTCCTGGATCGTGGTGTCGCCGACGGTCAGTTTTCATATTTGATGAAGCATCTAAGGTTCACCTGAAAGTCTAAAACGGCTCGAAGGTGAAAGGCGTTCGGTGTGGTTATTTCATCACCATAATCTATAGCAGCTTACACACTTTGTTGATGCTGTGGATGATGAATTGTAGCTCGGCCCTTTGTAATGGTGTGGTAGCTTACAACCTCCCACTCCTTACGCAATTCATATGGAGCGACGCCAGGAGATCATATGGAGTGGTGCAATTCTTATTGAGTGAGGACACTTGAACGTCTTGCCATTCCCAACTTAGGAGGGGGGAACACAGATGACTATAGTGCTGCTTCCAAGGAAGGCGAACACCAGAAAGCCCATGCGTCTGTGTCGATTCGAGTGCGCAAAAACTTTTGTGTCTCTATCAATTCCGATGCTCAAAATTTGAAGTCAGTCTCCGCAATACTGAACGTGTTGCGGACAGCCATATAGTGAGACCGGTTTATAATAAACACCGTTTCAGTAACTTCATTCGTCTACGTATCGCACCTGCTCCAGCGAATTACAAATTAGTCTGCTACAATAAATTGGACTGCGGAAATTTTAATCTTTTCACTAAACCTACGACGGTCGAAGGCACGTTGCTTAATAAACCTGCTTATGGGTCAATAATTGTCGAATTGTTTCTATCAAAACAGGTAAAGCTAAATTATTAAATACCGTCTTTATAGTTTTCTACTCTTTCTCTCACAACACAGATCTATATCCAGCATTACTTTCACGAAATAAGGATTTATCCAACCGTATGATAGTTAGCACTCTTAACTCTCAACTTAATTTGGCACTTGCGACGCTCCGACAGGCTGTTCGGTTGCGACTTCCCGCTGAGTCCTCTCGCGGTCAGTTACACCTTCAAGAACATCAGCTATAGCAGCACAGCTGGCCAGGATATCGCCATCGTCTTGAAGGCCAGAAACACGACCGGGGCGACTGAGGAGATCTACTTGGGCATGATGACCGGTACGCCGCAAGGCGACAACTACAGGGTCACACGAGAGACCATCAGAAAGCCCGAGGAGGATGCTGAGGAGCCGGAGTCTTGCTGGTTTACAAGGTGCGTGCTCCGTTATATTCGGTTCAATTATTATTTTTATTGCGATAGCAATTATATGACACTCTCGGCTGGTTTTCGCCGCCGGCGTCGGCGTCGCCGTCATGTCCCGTATATGTGTATATATATATATATATATATATTCATAAAAACCTCAAAGAAAAATCATTCAGAAAAATGTTTCCGACGCGCGGCATCGAACCAGGGACCCCTCGCTCTGCAGCGCGCGGCGCTAACCGCTCAGCCACGAAGGCGAACGTCCTTCAACGTTCAAACGGCGAGCTATTTATATACAGCGAGTTTTCAGCGTGTTTTCAGCATTACCAGCGAGATGGCGCAAAGGCCGCGCTCGGCGGGGCTTAGCTGGGCGGGGCTTACCCGTTCGTCGCGACGCGCGCTCTCCGGCGCGCACTTTACCCGAAGGGGGGGGGGGTAGATGCCCATGCGTGCGCGCGCTTATCTCGCGGTGGCGGAGAATGGGGCTCTCGCCGGAACGATAGCGTTGTAGTTACTGGGCGCGCGAAGGTCACATCGCTCGCTGCAGTCCCCCCGTTTGCGAAAAGAGGACGCTTTTCAAACACAGCGAAGTAACAACTGTGACACTTGTTAGTTCGCGCTCGTCTGTACCTGTGAATACGTTTCGTGCGTCGTTTTTGTTTGAGCAGCGCGTTAAGTGTCGAGCTGTGAACGTTTTTAGTTCGCTCTCGTCCTGTGCGTGTTGTTTTCGTGCGTCATGTGTGCGTGAGCAGCGCGCTGCACGTTTCGACCTGCTTGCCATTCGCTATTCCAATTTGTTACTATCGCATTCATTGCTTCGCCTTGTGGCGAAGCTGTGACTTTTTTTTTCATTACCTTGAGTACGTATTATACGCTTCCAATACGGGTTGGAGCCCATAGCTGAGTACCCCCCCCCCCCCTCCGCTCCAAAAGACATTCCTTTTACGTTTCGTGTCTTGTAGTAGTTAGCACTCGCACGTCGGCGTTCATGTTCCCTATAGTCTGTTCCATTGGTTTTATTTGTGCTTTGTCGCGCTCACGGAGGCCACGTGGAAGGGAACGAGAGGTTGACATTTACCCCGCCAGGTGCGGCGGCGATGCCAGCTGCTCTCAAGATAACCGTCTGCTTATTCAATGATCTCATTCAGTTAGTTAATTTTCATTAATTATCCTGACAGTTTATTGGTCCTTGCCTTAAAGGGGTGGTGCCACCAAATTTGTGGCTAGCGCGTTCTTTGCTGCAAGCGTTTCTTATAGCTCTAGGAAGCACGATACACGCACCAAGATTCATGTACTGTCGCTAAATAATTTAATATCACCTTATTTATGTGAAAAACTTTCGGTTTCGGTTTCTGGGCGCCGAGTTGGGCGGTGACGTAGAAGTGTAGGAGGCTTGGTCACGTGACCACAGAAGGCTGTGACGCACGTCGTGCTGAGTACCGTTTGCTCTCGCACGCACGTGCCCCACAAGCACCAGCAAAACAAACGCGCCGACAGGTGCGATGGCTGGGAACCGATGCTTTGCCGGTACGTACGTTGCGGAGTCGGCCGAGGTCACTCACGTCACTACAGGTCTGGTGTGACGTCACTACAACTTTCGTTGTCCTTCCTATAGAGCTACGTCAGAATTGATGCGCTGGCGATGGGCATCGATCGGCACAATGAGCATTTAGGTACACTTTGAAAGTGAATTAAAATATATTCTAAACGTTTGCTGTGTCCGACCCTTCGTGTGGAATGTCCTTATATACAGAGGAAACCCACAACAGGCTTGTTATAGCCTCAAAATTTGATGGCACCACCCCTTTAAGTAAATTTGTGCTCCAATATTTGTTTCCAATAAAACTTGGACCAGGAACCAGCGATTTCGTGCCAGTTTTATTTTCAATACTTTGTCCCGAGTACTCGGAAAAAAAATCTCCAAGCAACTCCTCCTCCCCCCTCCCCCCCCCCCACGCCCTCCCTTTGGTTGAGTACGGAAGAAAAGAAGGTTCGCCATACATACGAAAGAGAGAAGCGATGGGACCCTTCCCTCAACGTCCGGCTATTAATGGCCGGCTTTCTTTGGCCAAAAGTGGGTTGTATGCAGTTCTTGGGAATGCAACGTCAGAGGTCCTCAGCCGACATTATTATCAAAATCCTACATGGCCCTACGCCTGCCCATCATATAACAATGCGCATGTCCTAGTAAGCAAATGGTATTGGGCAGACTTGGCGCCCCCTCCCCCCCTATGCGCACGTCTATGGTCATCCTGCTCGAACATCCTTTCAGGAAATACCAGCTGGAGGACCTGAGGGGCGCACAAGGCGCCATCCTTGAAGAGATCGGTCTGCACTACTGCGTCGGCAAGGAGACCAACGTTTACCTGCTAGGGACAGCTAGATGTCAGACGGCCAGGAGACGTTGAGGAAGCCGTTCCCGGTGGAAAAGCCGCCGAAAAAGCCGTCGCCAGCGACGACAGCAGCAGCGATGACGAGCCAGAAAGGAAGCGGCTGCGAGAGGAGCAGTACGGGCTTCGACGCAGTCACGGCCGAGTAATAAAATGTCTGCGGGATGCGGTTTTTGATTGAATGGTGTTAGAACGCTTAATCTGCGTATTGTAAGGCCCGATTCATAATCTTGGGGAGTCCCTAAACCACGATATGAAGAAGTCGTAGTGGAGGGCTTCGGAATTATTTTGTGCATCTGGTAGTCTTTATGCACCTAAATGAAGTACACCGCCCGCTAGCACTTCGCCTCCATCGAAATGCGGCCGCCGCGGGCAGAACTCGATCCCACGGCCTTCGGGTTAGCAGTCGAGCACCGTAACTTGCAGCGCGTTGCTCAAACACACTAAGGCGTAACAACTGATAGTTGGTAAGCTTGTCCTGTGTATACGCGCGTTCTTGTCGAGCGTCCTTCTTTGTGCGTCAGCGGCGCGCTACAAGTATCGAGTTGCATGTGGTTCTTCGTGTGACATTCCTGCAGTTTCTTGCTATCGCATTCACTGCTTCGCCCTTGCGGCGAAACTTTGCTTGTTTGTAGCATATGCGTAATTGTTATCTGGGGACTGTGACTACACATGGCTACCTATAGTGCAAACAGGCAATTTCACATGTACATAAAGGCTTGGACGTCCCGACGTGGTAGATCAGAACCCGGGTCATCAAACTGCAGGACACTGAATCAGTGGTGGTCCAGTCATTTTAAGATTTGGAGCAATTTTTGGAGCAGGAAAAAGTCTGTCTTAGAGCATATTACGAGCAGGAGGAACTGTTTCAGAGCAGGTTTGGAGCAGACAAAACGGAATTTAGGATCACTTGGAGCAGAACATGTCTAAATTTTCGGTGAATATTCTTATTGGTGTGCGTACTGGAAATGCTGCTGCGGTGTGAACAAGAAGACAAGGCCAACATTCGTAGAGCAGCCATTAGTCATAAAAAATGTCCCATTTTAGCTTCATTGCACTGCACAAGATGTGTGAAGTGAAGCATTAGGGATAAGGCGAGCATGTACATACGTTTCTGTGAATGACCGGTGTAATAAGGTTATTCCGAAAAGAAGAAAAATCCTAACCAGAAAACCAGCAGTTTAACAATTAAAGAAGCCGAACAAAACTGGTTGTAAATGAGAACATACTGTTTGAAATTGCCATGCGTAGATAGTGCATTGAATAATCGCCACAACTCAATAAGGATGATGTTCCATCGTATTCAATAATTTCTAGAGGCGTGAGCACCGAATGGCCTTCTCCTTACACTTTCAAGGACTTTGGTTTGGGCACTTAATTCCGGTTTTCCAAATATTCAGAAAAGTTTTCTAAAAATATAAAACTGATACAAAGTAAACTGGTAGGAAGGGGGTGGGGTCAATGATCAATCCATGCATAAAGGAGATGGATGCTGAACTTCCAAGGCAGTCTTGAAGAACACAAGTCTGCTTGTCGAAATGTTGGCTTTAGCGACACGACGTGTTCACGAATTTTTCAACTCAATATGCCGTCAAGGTGCGATTGGTGGGTATCCCCGCGCTATGCTCACACGTTTGGGGAATAACCATAGCTTCCCGCGAACAGCCCAGATGACAGAGGACAACCGACTGGTTAGGTGGGTGCCAACGGGCTTTCTCTTTTTTTTTTTTCTTGAAGGATGGGGAGGGGGGGAGGGGGGGGGACGTCCCTTGCAATTATCACCTTCAAGGAACTATATCCAGCGAAAAATAAAGAACACAGAAATTGCTGAAGGAGACAGGAAAGTGGCTAGACTACCAACTCTTCAATCACCAAAGCAAAGCGGCACGTGAAATACTTGAGGCCTTTCACATTGCAAAGAATGGCGGAGATTGCCTCATTGATAGCTCTGTGGCGTTGCGAAGAAAGGAACAAGATTTCCTGCAGTCTTTTCGATAATCTAGAGGAGTAAATAATAATGAGAAGATGCCACACAGTGATTGCACGTCAGTTCTGTATTATGACTTGTGGTTAGTTTGGTAGTTGTGAAGACGATTGTGAAATGACCATGTGACCGCGTGAGTGTATATATTTGAGCCTCGCTTTGGTGATTAATAGAGACCGGATTATAGGCAAATGCCTATTTTGTTCCTTGCGTTCCTATCGCGCCACTTTGATATATGAGCATGAATTTGAGGTTAAGAAGGGCTTTTATAGTGTTTTTATAGTGCCCATAAATGCCTATTTTCGGCGTTCATGCCTAAATGCCGATAAGTGCCTATAAATGCCTATTTTCAAAATCGTCGCCTATATGAACACTATTTAAGCTCAAATTTCGTTTTCGAGTGCGGTTTGTGATCGCTATTCATGTCACAGGGCAAGATTGACCTTTCCGAACTCTACAAGGTTCAACCAAGTTCTCTAGTTCAACCAACTTCCGAAAAACAACCGATAGCAGCAGTGAAATGCGATGTGGCGGCCACCACACGCGACAGCTCCGACGTGGTGCTAGCGGTTGGAGGAGAGGAAACGACGCCATGTCTGCAGCCCTAAATGGGAGCACGTCTGAGCGTCTTCGGGGGAATGAGGAGTGAGAAATAAATATAGGAGAAGGAGAGGAGAGTGGCGTCCATGGCCGAGGATGTGCCGAGGGAATGGAAGAACCGCCCTGAAGGCCTGGTTGTGGCGGTGGGAAGGGAACAGGAGGTCCCTCTGTGTAGCCGCGGAAAGGTGCAGAATGAATGCAAAACCGTGGAGAACCGTCAGGGTAAAGGAGAGTGTGGATCAAGAGAAAGAAAAATGTGATGTGCACGCGGCTTTTGTTTTGTTTGTAATTTACTTCTTAAAGGGCCCCTCACCAGGTCACAGAAGAAATTGTACTTTGACACTGGAAGCTGTTGCGTGCCCAATGAAGAGCAGTGTACCACGATAATTTTTCAAATTGCTTGGTTACGAGCCACGACCATGATACGAAGAGGCAGATTTGAAACCCTTGCAATCGCCCTGTGTAGCCATCGCAAGCCTTATTCCTTTCCTGCCCTCTTCGGTATCGGAGCCGGAAGATCGCATGACGCATCCGCATCAGCACGTCATGCATGCAAGGTCACGTGCGCATGACGCGCCCGAGCAGTATGCCATCAAATTGTTGTGTCGTTTCGGCATTCTCGGTTGTGTATTGCCTGTTTTTGTGGGATGGATTCCTCAGTGCGCATGTTTGGAGAGGCTGGCACGGATCATGTATCCTTACCGCTATACACCGCGTCGCACCGCTGCAACTGCTGTCAGAGACGATGCACCAAAAACACGCCAAGAGTTGTCAGCGCTGGCGCCGGCACGACGCGAGAACGGCGAGAAGACGAACGCATGTGAAATGGAGGCCGATTAGAGTATAGCATCTCGCTGCGATTCGAATAAAAAATAAAAATAAAAACACGCTCACATTCTGTTTGTGTGTTTTATTATTTCTTTCCGCTTTCATTCATCTGCTCAACTACAGATTACACAAATTACACGTCACCTCGAATAATTCTCGCAATGTCACGTGCTACAAACAGTGAGCGACGTCAGAGCGCCAATGTCTACGTAAAAGAGCGGCGTGAGAGCAGGACCATTCCTTTGTTGCACATCATTCCCTCCATCTTGGGGTGCGCGCCCGCGAGAAGGGCAAGCGGCGTTCAGTTTGAAATTTCACTTCTTTTCCGCGACGCGTGTCATTGCAAATCTTCGCAGACGTGATCGTGAGCGCCCAGTGCACGCATTAATTAGACTTGTCAGCTCGAAATGCTCAAACCCGGTTCACCGACAGGAGAGAAAATGACTCAACGCGATTAGACCGAGCTAATGCGAGGCAACCCTCCGCGGTCTGGCTATCTCTTCCTGCACTGCCCTTCTCAGCCTTGCCAAAAAGAAAGATATCCAGGAGTGTGTTCATTTGACGGTGGACATTTGACTTGCCATGCTAGACAAAAAAAGGAAAGACCCTATCTGCGAACTCAGCGGGAAATACATGGCTGTGTTCAACCGTTGGCGCCTTTCTGCTGTCAAACAATAACATTTTCTTTCTTCCTGTCGTAGATACAGGTCGCGCACGTCTCCGTTTGAAATTATTTGAATTTATGTAAAAATTTATTGTGCCTATATTTACGATTTTGGAGGCCTAAAACAGTGTTTTACCTGCCTATTTTTGGCGCCTAAAACGCGGTTTTTTAGTGCCTAAAAATCCGGCCTCTAGTGATTAAACAGTTAGTAGTCTAGCCGCTTTCCTGTCTCCTTCACTGTTTCCTGTGTTCGTTCATTTTTGGTTGGATGTATTTCCTTGTTGCAATGCACCAACTAGCCCAACAACAAGTCTTATTTGCAATCACCCCTTGGATCCGCCGTTGACAGGGGTCCTAACTGGGTCCGAGAAGGACGTTTTAGGATTCAACAAGTGCTGAGTAGTAATGTGACTACACTTAATTTATAGTTTTGTTTTGCAGTTCAGGAATAATGAAGCCACCGCACGGCTCGTTAGGTAGTCCGTTAACAGTGTGAAATCCCCGCGGCAGTGTCGGAATTCAGGCAGGGGCGTAGCCAGAAACTTTTTTCAGGGGGGGGGGGGGGGGCACCTTCTTGATTTCGGGGAGGGACACCTCCTTGAAATGGTCATTTTTCGCTCTGTACGCCATGGCGAAAAAAAATTTCGGGGGGGGGGGGGGGCACGTGCCCGGTGTGCCATCCCATGGCTACGCCACTGAATGCAGGGTTGCCGTTGGGTGGACATGAAAAGGAGCCAGAACTCGCGCCAAAAGTATCCAAAGTAGCCATGTCATTTGACATTATCGCCGAATTTCTAGCCAAATAGAACAAAAGCGGTATTATCAACAAAGTCTTTACTATTGATGAATAAATAAAACCATCTTGAATAAGTAAAACCAGAAGTTTAAAAAAAGAGCCATGGCGCCAACTGGAAATTTTCGTCGCCAACGGGGTCCAAAAGTAGCCAATTTGGCGCAAAGTAGCCACCAACGGCAACCCTGCCGGAATGCTCGTCAACGTGTGATTATTGGGGATCAGTTGGGAAGATTTGCAAGCCGGGGACGACTTCTTTGACCTAAAATTCGTGCGACGGTTACCTCATGACCTCTTTTTGTCAATTGACGACAACAATGATTGTTCTAACGGCGTTTAGGACGCGTTAAGACTTCTGTCTGACTGCGCGGCTTAGTTTCTATACGTACGCTGGCTTGCTACCGCGTTACGCCGACCGGCCCCGCAATCAGACGCGCGGACGAGAGCTTGTTCGTTCGCGAGCAGCAGTTACACCATATCGTGCCACACGCTCTCTACGTGGGCATTTAGGCTTAGCTTTACGATAGGCCTACCGATGAACGTTGCGCAGTGCGATTCAAGAGACATTTACTGCAGAATATCAAACAAACTTTTGCACGGCCGAATCTTCACTTACGTGGACACACCAACGAACACACCGTTTACATCACCCAGCGCTGATAGCTGTTGACGCTTGGCAGCGTTGGCTACATTACGGTACGCGCAGTGACTCGCGAACGAAAAAAATCACT
The DNA here is from genome assembly GCA_030522465.1 of Rhipicephalus appendiculatus. Lineage (NCBI taxonomy): Eukaryota > Metazoa > Arthropoda > Arachnida > Ixodida > Ixodidae > Rhipicephalus > Rhipicephalus appendiculatus. The sequence goes on along the minus strand of JALIZH010015440.1, from coordinate 955,311 downwards.
TTTCTAAACGTGTTATCGCCAGTTCCCCATCAAATAATATCGACGCCACGCTAAACTTCAACAACGTAGACAAACGCGCCTGCGCAGAGACATTGGTTTAGAGCGGGCCTGTAGCCAAGAAGGAAGAGGGGGGGGGGCGGGGGGGCTAGCCCCCCCCCCCCCCGAAATTTGGATGGAGGTGGGTGTTTTACCAGAAAAAAAAATAATGAAAATAGGTGGTTTTCAAGGTTTTCAACAAGTGCCCCCCCCCCCCCCCCCCGAAAAAAATTTCTGGCTACGGGCCTGGTTTATAGGCTGAATATAATGACAAAAAGCGCATCACTGAAATGAAGTGAGTAGAGGGCACCGGCGGCGTTATGGAAAAGCTCTAGCAGTGTTTGTTGAGACCAAAAATATTTTTGGGCCATAAACGGTACGATGCCGTGTGAACAGGTAGGCTTGTGAACTTTGGGCGCAGTCAGGCGCAGTCTATACTCGAATGTGCGCAGCAAGGCGCAGGAATGTGTAATTGTAGCAAAATGGCGCAGTTGGACCACCACCGACTGAATGAAAAGTTTTTACCCACCAACCAATAAAGGTAGGCGTCAGTCGGGCGCAATAAAAGGTAAACGATTTTACGCGTATACGCAGTTCGCAAACGCGAACCAGTAAGGAAGAAGCCCCGGATGCGAGGCACAAGGCATGGGGGGACCTCGAGAATTTTAACATTTACTCCAACTGTACTGTCTTTGCCCCTTGACAGCACGGAGCGAGCAAGTGAAGCCACGTCACGCTCTTGTGCTACGTGAGCGCCAAGATTTCGCACTAACGCTAGCACGGAACAGAATCACTCAAGCACTCACGTAGCCCCATTGAAGTTCCCCACTGACGACAATGGGCAACTTCCAATGAACGAATGTGAAAATAGCCGCCAATGTCGAATTTCTAAAAATTACTTTCTTGATTAAAAGAAAAAATGTACTGGTAAAATTTGCCATTTAGGAATAACTAATTGTCTCCTTTCAAATACCGTGTAAAGCTGTTTTAATTGGAGCATCACGTGCTTTAAATTACCTCTCAATGTGGAACAAAATGAACATTTCCTGAAATTCGTGATTATTTCTCGCAAGATTTGCTAACTTCAGTTGTGTGAGGTCGCAAGTTGAATGGCCGTGAAACTACTCGGCGGTGGCAAAGGAATGTTACGCCCCCTAGTGTGGGCTGTGAAAACATTTCACATTTATTTGTACGGGACTGAGTTTGACCATCCATCCAAGTCTGTGGTGCAAACTGATCAGCCGCTGCAGTGCCTCAACCATGCGATGCACAATAGCGCCAAGAACGTGCGGTGGAGCCTAGTCCAAGTTCTCGGTTCCATTGCATAAATGGGAAAGCCGTTAATCGCAAAATAACTTTCATTAAAGCATGTATTGATCACACAGATATTCATACATTGCGCGATATTAAAAGCGGAAAAATGCACAGAACATTTTAGCAAAATTTCTGGGGCATACGAGGCATAAAATTGCAGTATCACTCAGCTTCAAACTTATGCAAATGCCTTTACTTGATATGGACACCAAAGTTGGCATTAAAACAGGAATGATACACTGAGAATAAATTTTGGGCAAACATCATGAGACGAGATCCAGAAAATTTCAGAGAACCGTAAAAATAAGTGCTGTTCTGGCAAAACTTGGGCGGCGGCCATTTCCCTTCAGGGCCGTCCGACACGTTGCTAACGTGTGTTGGGAACACGCAAATCTTGGCCAAACGCCCCACAGTAGGTGCGAGCCACAGCAATTCTGCATGGCGGTTGTTTGTATGTAAGTCAAGTTGATGGCTTGCAATCAGTTGTACAGCACACATCAACATTATTCTGTTGATGTGCGTAAACGCATGCATATAGAACCTTCAAGAATTTGTGTTGGTACTCCCTGAATGTGGTACCATGCGAAATGCCTTTCCAAGACCTCGAAATGTGTCTGTAGAACAGTCTAAGGGTACGTGCACACTGGCGGAAAGCTTGCCACGGCGGCACGCGCGGCGCCGCGTGAGTAGCGAGACAGGACTGGACATGTCGAGGAGCGCGCCCATCGGCTCGCGGCCCCTCCGCGACAGACGGAGAGAGCTGGTGCGGGGGAGCAGACGACGCCCGAGTGAGGAGGAAAAGCAGGCGCTCATTGGTGGGTTGCTTGCGCGGCAAGTGGCGGCAGCGGCAAAAATAGTGCACAGAGCGATTTGGTCGGCGGCAGAAATTCCCCGACGCTCCGCGGGAGAAAGAAAAACGGGTGCTCGCGAGCGGCACGTGGGAGAGTGCCGCACCGCCAGTGTGTTCGTACCTTAAAAGGAATGCACCAAAAGGAAAGCAGGCTCAAATCCAACAGGAACACGTGGTTGCCACAGGCGATGTGTTTTATTTTGACTGGGAACGGTCGAGTCACAGTGCTTAAGCCTTGTAGCCACGGCTCTTCCTTCGGCCACGGGCGCGCTCGTACTTGCGGCCCTTCGATCGCACGTATGGCCTGGCAGAAAAAAAAGAGTAAAGCAGACAAGTCAGCAATTCAAATGACAACCACTGTCAAAGATTAATTCTGGCAAACGGCAAGATTAACACGGCTGCAGTGCCGTGTCGTGTGTCCCCCCCCTCTTCGTCATCTGCATTAATTGCACTGTGAGCGATGATTAACCCCTTAAATGCTTCCTGAACTGTGCCCAAACCATTTTCGACAAGTGTGGCTTGTTCGCTTCATAAAGTATCTCCCCATAAGCGGTATGAACGAGACTCCCTTGTTTCCAGGCTAATTTGTGAGTAGCTCCACAGATGGCAGCATTTGCTTGGCAATTCCTTTTAAATTTAACCACCATTTCACTTTTTTTTCACGACTTGTGATAAGAAAATGTTGCCCAGTGAAGGCAACATGTGCGTTGCTTGCGCATTGTTGCGAAAAAGAAGCCTTTCATCACCGTACAACTGTTCAGGCGCTGTTATTCAGATACCAAAGTTTACTTTGATGAGTTGACGTGTTATATTCGCCAGTTTCTCGACGATGACATTATTTCACAAATCGTGAAAGACAATCATAGGCTATGGCACAATAAACTTTGTTATGCAAATTAGAGTTATTATATGCTCGAATTTTTTTCCGTCAATCAAAACATGCTTCTTAGGAGAAACAGATTCAATATCAAAATAAAAAAGTAATCATTTTTAGACAGAGAATCTTTAAAAATAAAATGGTTAAGGGGTTAATCCATACTAACTCTCCAAGTACTATTACATCCTACTTAATTTATGAAAGCTACTATGGACCCTTTGCAATATGCATGCCAAGTCAGGCAGACAAATATAAAACTTCCCGCATGTCTGCTTTGTCACAGTGAACGGCTTTCTGAAGCCTAATAAATTTTTCATGTCAGCCCCATTCCTACTACCCCGCTAGCTTGAAAACATATGCTGAAAACTACCCGTAAATGGCATAGCAGCCAATCTATTCTGTGCAATTCAAAAACTTGAATACAGAAATAGATGGAACACTGAGCGTACTTAATGGTAGCGACAAATAAGAACCTGTTATTATAGCAGCGATGGCAAAGAATTTTTCCTTCTTGTAGCAGATTTCAGAGCACAAAATATGTTCAGCGTACACCAACTCGCGCAAGAAGTTATACAGAAGTCCAGCTATAGGTGTTTTAGGAGCAGATGGCAACATATTCCTTACAACTCCTAGAATTCAAGGTGTTGCCAGAGTCATAAATACTAATAATTACTATGAAAGATATTCCACAGAGAATAATAAACGTAAATTGCAAGAAAGAAACAAACAGATAAAAAGATGGTTATTATATGTGCTTTGAAATGAGCTATAGATCTAAAATACCAGTATACTTGTGGAATGATGATGATATTGAACCGGTAAGGCGGGGTACAGTTGCCGACAGTTTATTCGGACATGCTTGTGTTTTATTTGGACACCCTCGTGGCACTGCCACTCATCCCACTGAAGTAATGTGAACTCACAACCGAAAATTCAGATGCCCCACAGTGCGCAGTTCGATTTTTCGGACTCCGACTTCCTGATAAAGTGAGACCTGGAACGCACTGATCAGCTGTCCGCGATATTTACAATATTTTCACGAGGTTGTCGGCACAGAAAGGTTGCATGGTTGCATCGGCATAGCTGGAGATCATGCATACCATTGCCAATCTTGAAGGCTATGTTTTCTGGCTACATGCAATGGCTGCTTTTCAGATTTAGCCAGCCGAGTATCCATTGAATGGCTACCACAGCCAAATGGCAAGCAAAGCCAAGCCCCGCTCAGAGTCAGCCTGGTGTGGCATTTGAGAATGACCGCACGTATGAAACAGACAAAGGAAGAAACTACGAGCGCTGCAGCACGAACTAGCCTGACATCGTTCCCTTTTGGCATTTGAGAGTTTGCGTTGTCAGTTGCTTATGCGGCTAGGCCTGATCTGCTGAAACGGCTCTGATGCCACCCCTATCATCTGCGTCATAGGTATTATATGAAGAAACACAACAACTACAAGACGCTGACGATGGCGAAATAAGCCACGATTACTCGCCAGGTCAAAAGCAGCCAACCTCAATCCAATGTTGCTTGGGCGTTTTCGTCGAGTTGGACGATGATATCATCCGTCAAGTCCTTGAACAAGCGCAGGTGGGCAGAGACTCCAATGAAGCCCTGCCCACACCACTGTTATGAAATGCGGATTTAGCACAGGACGTAAGAGCACTATTGACAACCTACAGTGATGGCCGAACACTGGCTGAAATACACTCCCGATTTCGTTGTCCGTGATCGTGCTTGTGTGCAGACGTGCACTGACAAGTTCCCGCCAAGTCCGCATAAACGGTCGGCGCCTGTTCCACACAACTGAAGTAACCAGGCACATATAACTGTTGCCAAAGCAGCAGTTGATAATAACTATGATATAAAAGCAATCTCTAGTCATGTTCACATTTTACCAAACAGCCTGCTTGTCAAGTTGAAAAACACCAGCTAACTGAGCTACATGCTTGATGTGCCAGTTCTGGCTGCATAAATAAAATTGGAGTTGATAAAGCCGCGTACTAGCACACTAGAAGATAGTATACAGATTGTTTTTGGCTTCTTTGGAGTTAGCGAGTTGTTCACACGGTTAGTCTCTCCTCTACATTCTCTCAGTACCGTTTCAGAGCAGGTTTGGAGCAGTTACTAACAAAAATCAGTTTGGAGCAACCGGAGCAGCACTTCGAACATCAATGCTGGGTTTATCACTTCAGGTTAACTTCGCCAAACAAAACCAATAGTGGCAGTGACACAACGACAACAAAAAAAGAGTGAAAAATGGATGATTTTCTGCAAAGATATGCATATGCAGCTAGAAGTTTTACTGCAATGTGCTGCTTCATGTATTTTAATCAAAACCAATAGTGGCAGTGACACAACGACAACAAAAAAAGAGTGAAAAATGGATGATTTTCTGCAAAGATATGCATATGCAGCTAGAAGTTTTACTGCAATGTGCTGCTTCATGTATTTTAATGAACCTTTTAGCCCTCATTACTGTAGAGCCTTATCCAATGAGACTGACAGCAGATGCCTTATCCAATGAGACTGCACAGCATGCGAAGTCAAAAAAAAAAAAAAAAAAAAGGACAACGGAAGAACAAATGGCATAATTACAACTTGTTAAGCAAAGCAACAAAAACGGAATATTTGAATACACTAAGTGGTGGGAACTAGCACTCACTTGGTGTGACTGTGGGGAACTCCAGGAGCTGGTCCGAAGTGACGGCAGGCCTCGCGGGCATTGCGAGGTCCTGCACACAGGAGAGATACAAGCAGAGCATCAGCAATGTCCACAGAATGTCCACACAGCTTCCTGTTCAGTTTTGCACATGCTTTTGCTATTTGTGCATGAATTCTTTTAGACTATGAACACTAATTAGGCTTGTTCACAACTGGCAAGCATTAAAGTGACACTGAAGTGAAACATTAACCCCCCCTCAAGTGCTTTATTTTTTGGAACATTTCCCGACCAGAAGTGCCTATAGTTTTTATTGCTGATTTTGAATCTGATTCTACTAAAAGGCATCTAGTCGATGTTCAAAAAATATTTGTACCACATACTTACTCAAATCAACACAATACATAGGAAACCAGCTACCTGCTGCTAATAAAAATAAAAACCTTATAAAGAAAACAGTTGCAGACGCCTAATCTTTTTTTTCTTGTGTAGGCTAAGCACCCTTGGGCTATTTCACTCGGGAAGCTTCGGAACTGTGTGGAAAATTTCAGAACACGAAATAACGCAAAGCGGCTTCACTGGCGAGCACTAGTGATGTTTGCTTCCGAGCTGTCTTCATCACCGGATGAGCTGCTCAATTCACCGTCAACGCTGTCTTCACTTCCGGACACAAGATAAACATCTGTATCCGAATTATCATCACTCGAAGAAGATGACGAAAATGAAAAGCTTCTTTTTCGTGTTGACGGCCAGCTATGCATGGGTCGCCGCCACCGCACGCCATATTTCCATACAAAAACCGCGCTCCTGCCACAGAAGAAAACTAATAGGTCGAGTAAATGCTGCCATCTAGTGGATGACATGCAATCTAAGCCGCAGACGAGCGCTTCTCGTCCTAATCAGTCTGGGGACAGTTTGGGCAGCACGAGCTCTGTTCATCCAAAGCACTTAAGGGGGGGATGCTGCACTTTTCAAAAACTTTTTTATTTTCCACAGTACCTCAGTCAAATTTGGAGAGTTAATGTAGTTTTTACTGCTGATTTCAAAAATCTAATTCTTTTCTTGCTGTGACAATTAGTTTCAGAGATATCATGAACCACGACTTCCTCAATTAAGGCCTAATTAGCTAATGAACTGCTACTTCCATATTAATGTGCAACCCATAGAATCCACTCGGGATGTTCCCAGAGTGTCGTAAAGCATAAATCATTGTTCTGGGCTATTTCGAAGCAACGTTGTGGGATGTTCAACCTAACATGAAAAATTCCCCCATTTACACTTGAAACAAAAGATCCATTTAGAGAATTTTCTCAAGAAATTATTACAACAAAACTTGTTTTACGACACATCCCATCCATTTATCTTCGAAGCAAAAAAAAAATCATAATGATAACCCAGATAGAACAAGAGATATTGCTCGGGCATAATGGGTAGCACATGAAAATTGTTGTTTTGAGAAATCAAGAAAAAACGTGGGCACACATTTTTCTAGCAGAAGGTGCCATGAGACAACCTCAGAATGCACCAGGTGCATAGTCTGAATGCATTTTGCGCTCATGCCTCCTCTTCACTAGCTTCTGAAGTTCCAATGAGGCCGTTCTTTTCTTGTTGGAGCTGATGCTGCGGCGGTGGTCCTTTTCTCTGGCTCTACTGGCGCCAGTGCCTGTCACATTCATGTCCATTTCAGTCAAAATTGCTGTTGCAGAATTCAAATTGCCTGTGTTGAAGCGCAGCACTGCTTCTGCAACGGTTGCTTCAACAGCGAACAGGGACGCATGGTGCTCCTTGGAGGCCAAACTCCAGATCACCGAATGCAGGCTTTCGTTGGAGTTCTGGGTTTTGCCGCGTTGGCACCTCTCAAGCAGGGCCCTATCGGAAAGCCTAGTATAAACCGGAAGCAATGCCTCCGCCACGTCTTTCGGTAGATTGTAGGCGTGCTTAGGGTCGGGCTCACCCTTGGCTTTTGCGGCATTGTGCCGACACCACGAACTTTCACCAGCTGGGCACAGACTGTGGTCCGAGCATTCATCAGTGGAGGTGACGTGGCGGTATGTGGCCATCACAGCCTTTTGCATCTCGCCCACGTCACCTTCATGTGATTTCAGTGCCCGGCCATAGTATGTGCTCAGTCTGGTGATCAGCTCACCTGTGAGCCTGCCTTTCCCTCCAAGGCCTCTTTTTCCCTCGCACTTCTGCTTCTGCACCAAATTCCTCAACGCAGTGCCCATTCGTTTTTGCACGTGATTAGTGCAGTCTTCCTTCTGCACATTGATGTAGCCATACACCTTGGCGTCTTGTATGGCAGAAAACATCCGACAGTCTCCATCAGCCAGCACAGTTGTGTAGCGCAGGCCATGGCGTTCAAGCGACCTCTGAAATAGAATAAGAGCCGCCTCCACTTCCATTTGCCCCGCTTTGCTGTTCGTGTTTTTTTGGCATTTGTGGTTTGCCCTCCATTCTTGATAACCATCACTACTAGGCTTTGGGCCCACCTCGCAGCCTAGGCAAAAGTTGGACAGAACGACGTAGTCCAACACGTAGCCACTAAACAATTCAATCACTGTGCCGACGCCGATGTGGGAAGAGTGGCCTCGCGTCATCCACGTGCCGTCGTAGCTAACGGCAATATTGCCCCGGTGGCCAAAGCACAGATTATCGTAAATTGTCGCAACTTTTTCCGCACATTCGCTCATCGCGGACTCTGCCGCTCGCGTCGCAGCGGGTGCTAACGTGTTTTTCAAGTGGCGCTGGAACGTTTTGTGGTGCATACCTGCGGTGCGAGATGCCCATCGCGCGAAAATATCGTTCATTTTCGTTTGGCCGTTGCCGGTAGCCACCATCGCTTTCGCAGCAAGGAGGTTTACCTGAAACGGATTGCACGCTGTGGCCGCCGCCTACGCGGGGCGAAGTCCATTCATTAGCGATCTCGCCGCACGTTTCGCACTGCACTAGTACCTTGACGGCAAGTCCGTAGTCCCGATCCCCTCTCACAATCGTAGCTGGTCCGTGGCACACTTTGCAGCACATGACACCCATTATCGCGTTCAGCACATCCAGATGCATAAGCATATAAGGGGCAGCGTTGTCCGAGTCGAGTGTCGCTTGCCTCGCTGCAACTCGCGGTGAAGGAGTCAATTTTCCGTGCCGTTGCTGGCGCCGATGAAAGCCGCTCGACGTCGCTTTCTCGCGGGCACGATTTTCTTCCACTTCGGCGTCTGTCAACACTCTGGCGTCGATTCGTAGTCGCCCGGAGTCCGCTTCACCGTCATTGTCGTCGGAAACAACGTGCTCAGTCGCACCACCGCTGAACGGCCGCGGAGCGTCGACACGTCTTTCGTCGGAGTCAACCAAGGGCTCTGATGACTTCGTGGACTTTCTCCCGCGACCTTTGCGTTTCCTACGACCAAATGCATGCACGGTGCGATACTTTTTTGCGGTTCCGGGCATGGCGATACGATAAGAAGCTTCACAGTGCTCGCGCCGATTCCGAGACGCAGCTGCAGTAACCCTTTCAAAATGGCGTCGATGACGTCGGGTCGCGTATGCAGCGAGCTTCCAGCCAATCGGAAAACGCCATTTTAGTCACGTGCGCCGCTTAGCCAATGGCAGTGAGCGCGGCCCTTCGTCTTTGAGGCCCTGTTTTTCGAGCCGAGGAAACGCACAGTGTTGCTTACCGAATCATAAAAATAGCTGAAAACGCGCTCTTTTAAACAAGACCAAAATGGCGCCGATCGAGCGCGTAGTTCCCGCGTATCGAAGAGCCGAAACCTGCGCTGTTCGCCCTCATTTTAAAGGGCAGGACGCCCGGTTTCGGTTTTTTAAAGTCGGATAATGATAAAAGTTGATGGTATTCGGCTATGAAAATTTGTAAACAGGTGCGCAATGATGTCGGGAACACGAAAAAAAGGTCCGCGAAAACTCGATTTTTTGGCCGATTTTCGGTCCCGAAGTGCCGCGTCCCCCCCTTAAGGGGTTAACCAACTCTTGCCAGATAAGGCATTCTTTCAGAGCTATATTGTCAAGTTCGCCATCATAGGTTAACTACATGGTCAGTCCGGAAAGTACGGTAGTAGGACTGAATTGAAAAAAGGATTTATTCACAACTCTGACATTTCGACTAAGTTTTCAAAATATGACCCTTCTGCATCAACACAGGCTGTGTTTCCTAGCAACTCTGCCAATCACTGAAGGCTCCCTGCAATGCGAAAACCGGAATGCTCTTCAGCTCCCTCATTACAGCCCCTTGAATGGCCTGGACTGAGCCGCGGTGCAGTCCTTTCATGGGGCTTTTTCGTCGGGGAAGGCTGGGGAAGCTTAGTGATGCCATGCTTCATTAGGAAGTCCATGAAAGGAATGTGGCTCGGTGAATTATCGTGGCTTTTTGCCGTTGAAGGGCATCCTGACCATTGCTCCCCTTCAACTACCTCACTTCTTTCCCGAAACAATTTGTGCCAATCAAGAACACTCGATCAACCCATGGCATCACTCCCATAAACAGTCTTGATCATGTCATGGGTCTCACAGGCAGTTTTACCCAGTTTGAAGTAAAACTTCACAGCGTTAACACTGCTTCAACAAAATTCATTGTGGGGATGACAGGGCACCTTGATATGGGGTTCACCTTAATTAAACTCGATATGCACTCCATGAAAGCTTGGAGACCGACTGGCGACTGGTGCGCTGGTAGCGAAGTCCCTCGCCCACCCAACCAGCTCAGGAACATACCCCTCCTTTATTTACCAAGTTTTGGCACGAAAAAAAATCAGTCCTACTACTTTCCGCACAAACCCTGTATGGTGAGAGAAGATGCAGGTGAAAGCTTAATTTTTGAATTTCGTGCTTTTGAAAACCTCAGCACCAGAACGTCACTGTGACATCACTAATTGCCAAGTCTTCTTGTGGATTTTGGACACATTGGTTAAACGAAATTTTGCAAAACTTGGCATGTGAATGTGAGGCCGTTGGATCTCACAGAACGGAATGTAAACAATTTTTTTTAATGATAAATGATGACATAGGCCTTAGCAGACGCCGTCAGAATTTAAGGCATCATGGCCAGCTGGTGCAGGAACTTTCAGGTGGTGGCACGACCAGTTATTTTCTTACAGCGTGTTTTCTCGCTAAACAAGCCTCTTCTTGTGGTGAGTGTGGTGCTTTTCATGCTGTAAAATGAAAGTTTACTAATATGAGAAAAATCGTTTTGTCTCTTTAGTGTCCCTTCAAGGACGCTTCCCCATGCGCAAGGATTGTGAAGGATTTGTTACCAAGGCTTCCTACCCACTCTTAGAACCTTCTGTCTGGGGCCCCTTTTGAATGAAGTTAGTAATTCCCAACTGCCAACTACCAATGCAGGGACAATCAACGCAGTCAGACAGCTTGCAGTGTGACGAGGAGCAACTTGCACAATGACCAACAACACGATGAGTGTTTCCAGTTTCACAAAAGGTCGTGCAGAATCACAATAACATGCTGCAGCAACATTCAATATGAACTGCACACCAGTCAACTTAATCATAACCATTTGCAAATTGCCAGCAAATGACGTAAACGCAAAAGAAATGGCAGTGTGGGCAGATATATACGTGGCAGCCCTGTGCTCGTAGAGCCATCACACCTGGTACTGCCGAGGCGTCTGCAGCGACGCCCCCATCACCTTCGCTGTTGGCCTGAAGTCGACCACCCGTGCACCCACGGCACTTGGACGGGGGGGGCCCAGTGGTGCAGGGTATTGTCGCAGGCCGCCATATCGCTTAAGAACAGCATTGCTGGCCAATATGCAATTCCTGTGCATCATGCTAAGCACCAAGACTATGTTTACAGCTTTTGCATGAACTGCTATCTATCAATGGTCTCGGGATTGAGCAGTTGCTCCACATAAGCAGTAATTCCATTAAGAGTGCTGTACCTTTCTCTTGAGCATATTACAGAGAAAATTACACACACTGCTAGCGGCAACACAAAATGTCCCCGCAGGAGAGATAGCTTCGTGGTTATGGCAAGTTCCACGGCAACGTATGAAACAATGACACTCACCCTGCATGAGCACGGTGCCCTTGCCCTTGGGGGCCTTGACGGCCAGCTCGTCGAAGGTGAGGATCTCGCCACCAGCCTTCAGGATGCGAGCACGGGCCCTCTCAGTCACCTTGAGGGCGCACACCTGCAACACCAAGGGATCACATGCTCTCCCGCTTAGTCATTATTTAAAGAAGGGGGCCAGCACTCGGCGACATGCCAATTGGTCTAATGCAACGTGTAATTAATGCTGGCATTGTTAATTACAACATTTGGCGTCCCTACACAACGGCCACCCCAAATCCTAACTGGAGCTCCAAGGTGGAGCACCATAAGATCACAATGTTTCAATGGGGTCCGACATGCAAAAAGGAACCAAACAATGTGGGTTCTATGATGATGATGATGATAAAACCTTTTCAAGTTTAATGCGGGTACTGTGGCTAGAGTGTCACATACCAGGAACATTCTCCTGCCACAACTTTCAGTCTACAAAAACACATGCACCATAAAATGGCATGCAACACACCGTAACGCACAGTACCCATATCACCGTCAAGACTGTGAGCCCTCTTCCAGAAAACATTCCTCACAATCTTGCCGATGGCAAACATCCCGTTGCACCGACTTCGTAAATTGGTCCTCTGCACGACAATACGGCGCCTTGGCCCTGCGGTTTTTGCTGCGCATTTACCACACTCCTTCACCACACTGCTAGGGGTAGCCCAGCACCTCTGACACAAGCAATGCGTGGAGGAAGCCTTGCTCAATCATTGGCTGCGTACCAATGATGTGTTCGCTGATGTCATGTTACGTTGCTGAAGTGGCCAGGCCGAGCGAGACACCGAAACCAGCTGAAGCTGGTTGTTCTGTACCCTCAAACTTCCTTATTACAGAGCACTTATTGCAAAATTCTTGAAGCAGTACATTCCTATTGTTCAAGTGCACAGTTACTGCTTCATAACAGATATTGGACTGCGGGGTTGTTTACTGGCCCTTTCATAAGCACACGGTTATGGTGCATTCAGACGACGGACGGAATCCGGATTTGTCGCGGACGCGGACGGCTAATCCGCGGATGATCCGCCTGCAGGCGCATCCACACGACGGACGGTGCCCCAGGAGAAAACAGCCGGATTACTCTCGACCGCAGCCTCTCCGCTGACCTGCAGCCACTGCCAGCAGACCGGTTTGAGAGTATTCAACATGGCGGCCTACAGAACGCGAAGCGCGCCGTGCTTTTAGAGTGCTTTGACAAGCATCGAGCATTGTGGAGGGCTGTGATTTGTTTCGGTGCAAACGGTGTTGTTGGCGGAATGGCTGGATTGGAAGAAAAACCTGCTTTACTAGAGCTGCTGAAGACTGACCTCGCTGCTGTCGCGCGTGGGGCACCGCGTACGAAGGAATGATACAGTGATCGCCGATATCGGCAGTTTTCGTTCTTTCGCGGATAACAGGTACCGACAGTGCACATTGCAATGCTGCACATTATGTTTCCTTCTCCACGCGTCTTTACCGTGTAATCAGTGCTCAAACACGGGCCGTGTTCTGACACTACCGCTATCGGCGACACCGCTGCTTTGCCTGCCGCAGAATCTTGCGTGCGCAATGATTAAAGTGACAACTTACCTACCGTCCAACCCGCCAATCAACGCGCATTAAAAGTGATAGATATCTCAAAGGTGATCGCCTTGGAATACGGCCCCAGAAAGAACCTGAACTAAGTGCCAGCAGAGCTGAAATAAACTGCGAGGACAGCCGTACGGCTCGAGCAGAAGAAAACTGTACTGGTTGCCAGCTTGTTTGCCCGCTAAAGCTGCGGCGCTCCGCCGCCAGAATCCCGATGTGAAAAACAGGTTGGGCTCATCCGTCCGCGAGCCACGCGGACGAGCCGCGGAGAAGAGGAATCGCTGATGTGAGGTCACGTGACGCGCCGTCCGCGACTCCACATCCGGATTTGGTCCGTCGTCTGAATGCACCATTACCAGTGCAACACCGCAGAGGCACGAATGAGAATTTGTGACTCATGCGAGCAGTTCTCAGAGGAAATACCACTTCGCATCTTTGGTGCTTGTTACCCACATTTTCCAATATTATTGGCCTCTTCAAATACATGAATAGGCTGCTGACCTCACACTGAAACAGCCAAGGTCTCTAGTTGAAGCATTACGCTTACGCTCCTGTATGAGTACGACTGGAAATGTGAGAAAAACCTCTTTCCCAACATTGCACCATTCGCAGTGGTGGGAATGCCTTCCGGAATTTTGGAGCAGCCATTGGAGCAGGCAAAATCTGCTCTTGGAGCAGCTACCTCTGTGTTTGGAGCACGCACAGGCTTTTCATGATACACAAAGTGGAAGAAAATTTTGCTTTAATTCAGTTTAATGTTCCCTTAGTTTGCATAATCATTTATTCAGAGGCAGCAAGCCCACCAAAAAACTAGCAGTTGCTCCGTGTTTGAATACAACCGATGAGCGAAGCTCCTTAGAAATGGGACGCACGCGGCGTTCGGCGCGCGCGGCATTTCATTGTCCAGGCAACGGACCAACCCCTGAGCGGACGACAGGGTGAAGCGATAGACCTCTCCCTGTTTGCAAACAGTGTGACGTCACTACGAGCACCCCGCCCACAACCCCCTCTCCCGGAGCAGGTGCTGGTTGGCAAGAAAGTTCCGCCGGCGGGATCTTTTTGCATAGCAGCGCTGCGTGTGTCTGCATACCTTCGACTGAAGTTTCTGCGGATCGCTATTTTCTAAAGTCACAGCTTGTGGCGATTTGCTCGTCGCAGATGGGAGCCATAAAAAAAATCTTATCCTCTTCGAAAGCGAAGGTTACGGTGACTGGCGCTTTGTAAAATATTTGCATGACATGGATGTGAACGTACTCAATTAACGTCGCGACATGTGCATTGCAGTTTTAAACGAGGGGCAGCATTGACGGCAGCATGGTTTTGAGCTGCTGTGCGCGACGTCACGGATAAGATTCTCACTGCGCAAAATTCTGATCGCAGATGAATGAAAAAGAAAAAAAAAACCGAAAAAAAAAAGAAGAAAACACTTTTTGCCGTGCGTTCGGCTGAGGTGAACAAATCCTCGTGAAAATTAAAGCGAAATTCTCCCCTACGCCGTTCCTCATCCCACTGAACTTTTATGCGATTTTAAACCTGATAAGTTAATCTCTTGCGCAGTTACCTCGCTGCATCTGATGCCTACAACGTGTTTGCATACTTACTTTGCTCCTTAATTTTAGACCCGAACACAAGCTTGTAATGTGCATTGTCAATTCATAAAGATCGAGCCGTAAAGGTACCAAGTATATGAGAAACAAGAATCTCCACTCCGATAATACGAGTTATACCTTTACTGGGTTTGCGTATTCGCTGTGCTAAAACATGCTAATAGCTCCTGCGTAGTCGCACCTTTCAGTCCGGAGATCATGCACCTTTTTTTTCTGCACGCAGCACAAACGCTGAGATGTACGCACTCTCAGATGATCGCGTGAAATGCACTTTTACCTTGACTAAAATGTCGAATCGTGATGTTCCGTCGGCAACCGGTTACTGCCACCGGCCCACAACGAGCGCCAATTTTTTTCGCAAACAAAATGCATCGTCATTCACACACACCCACAATATTCGCATTTTCACCGTCCATAAAGGTGAACCAATATTTGTCGATGCCTTTCAATGCACAGTACATGCCACAATAAACGCTACACACTTTCGAAGACGATGCCGCTGTTCCTCGCACAGGCCGCCATGTGTGTTCACTTCTTCATGATAAACAGCCAGCCAGCGTGGCAAGTTTTCCGTCATGCAGTTCACCACACATCTAGATGTTCTCTGACACATACCACAGCTAATCTCGCCACATTAAGATGAAGTTTAAGCTTAAAACAAAAAGAAAAGCGTGCCCCAAGCACCGCGCGACTGTACCACACTGAGCCACAAGCAGGGGTGTTTTGCCAACCACCGCCTTGCACGTGCGCCGGTGACGTCACGGTGTGACGTACCCCGGGAGAGGTCTATTGTATCGCGCGTTCGCCGGTTTGAGGGGAGAGGCTACAGTCGAAGAAAGGGGGGAGAGGGAGACTAATCTGCCTCCGTTTGACATGCGTTCGTATTCTCGCGCTTTGCGCAATGTGCAGACGCCACCCACGTTCCAGCGCTCATAAAGCTCATTTATCCTCCTGCGTGAGGGGGAGACGCCACAGCTGGCACCGTGCCCGGGAGCTTCAACGGCGACGGCGGGGTGCCGGCCTAAGGAGCTTCGCTCCTAATAAGCACGTAGTATGCAGGGGCGTAGGCAAAAAAGCTTTCCGGGGGGAGGGGGGGGGCTCCTTCATCTGAAGTGGTGGCCAAGCAGGCAAATGAGGTCGAGTGTCATTTTGTGCGCCGTATGCTATGGCGAAAGAAAATTTCGGGGGCGGGGGGCACGGGACCGGTGTGCCACCTCCTGGATACGCCACCGGTAGTATGCATTAACTAAACGTAGTATGCATTAACCACCAAGTACCAATTTGCATCTCTTTACGTGTGCCATCGCCGCTAAAAAAGGAATAAATACAATGTCACAGCAAATATTGCCTGAAGTGCCTACCACAAAGACATTTCTTTCTTTTTGCCAAAGTTCAGAAATGATTGGCACTCTCGCACGACCGTCCGATGGCACGCGGTGGCGACACCAAGGAGCATTTCGAAACTACTGCGGAGTCCGGGATAAGCAGCCGACGCAGCGACGAAACGGATATAATCGGCTGTCCGCGATAAATGAGTACCGCGATCTGCTACGAAAATTGACAGTTTTTTTGAAACGCGGTGCGGTCGCGGGGAGCCGATCGTCTACTGGCTAGTTAATTGCGTGCAGCGCTTCGCCTACTCGGAGTACACGCCGTGCCGAGCCGCTTGCGCCCACTTCGCTTCAGACCACGCACAGATGCGGCGAGAAGCCTGTTGTGTTAACGAGACGTATTACGAGTTTTCTGCAAGCGATGCTCTAGCGGTCCTGGCAGCGGACGGTGGCGCGTTTGAGCTGTCGCCTAATGAAAGCGTGCATAATGGTTACAACAGCTCTACGCTTATTGTACCGTACGCGCACGGTTAGCGTGATAACGTCAGCGAGGTTTCTCGGTACCCGCAACCCACAACGCTCAACTCCGCTTTCGTTTCTGCAAAGCGGTGCGCGGGTGAACACGGTCCCGCACAATGAGGCGGCAGCGATCGGTGGCCCAGCGCGCTCAGCTGTTAGAGGCGTGCAGTAGCGCTACTTTAAGCCTACTGCACGCTTTTAGCAGCCGATCGTTGTGCGGTACGATAGTCAAGCGCGCACCGCATTGTAGAATCAAAATAGCAGCTCGCTGTAGCGGAGTTGAGCGTTGCGGTTCGTGCAGCAAGAAACCTCGCTGCATTGACGCTATTACGATAAACACACGCGTACGGTACAGCAATTGTGGCGCTTTTGTACAAGCTTTTATTAGGCGATAACCAAAATGCACCTCTGTCCGCTGCCAGGACCGTTAAGCATCGAGGATTGCGCATCGCTTGCGGAAACCTTGCCACTGATACCACTAATTAGGATTGCGTCGGCTAACACCACGGCTGTTGCGCCAGTAAATGCAGCAGTGCCAGGAGGTTGAAGTACTCCTTGAGCAGCGCAACTGCACAAGATGGCGACCATCACGTGCTTCCGCTCACGATGCGCGCTGTCAACATTACTTTCGGTTCCAAAACCACCTTGTGGCGCAGCAATGGCGCAAATTAGACAAAAAAGACCCTTTTGGAGCAGTATGGCGCAGTAATTCCCAGTTGGCGCAATTGGCGCAGGTTTCCCACCACTGAACATTCGAGACAAAGCACTCGAATGATCAATCACTGAAAACTGATGCAAAGCAGGGGCAGGGCTTATATCACTTGGGCGCGTGGCAACGTTTCTTGAACGGGTACCGACGCCAATTTCGCCATAATAGCCTGCGGGATCTATACCCACAAACATGCGTACATCACCTACCAAATCTCAACACTGAATATAGCGTTGGAGGTAATCTATATGAATTTTGAAGTTCGTGTGCATGATCCAGTGCTATATGCGCCATCTCTCGACATTGACAGCATCTATGCGACCCGAAAGTGAGCCCCCCCCAACTTCCGAGGCGTCACCACTATGGCTAAGCTCCAAGCAGCTATACTTGGCGACATTTCTAGGCAGTACTGTTGAAGCTGCAGAACCGCAACGCTCGACATGAAATAGCACCATTTCACCCCCCCCCCACCCCAATATTCAGTGTTACCTAGCTACAATTAATAATGGTTCATTATAGCTGAACATCAATATTGACAGGCATTGTTTCTCAAAGCTCGAGACTGAAGAGCGGGATGACTTAAACAATTTGTGTTAATGTCTTAAGTGGACGCTAGGTGGTGTCGCAGTTTGACGAGTCGTTCGGTGGTGATTTACTCAAACTATCAGCACAGGATTGAGGTAAGCCAGGCACAAAACAGGCTAATTCGATTCTCCGGGCTCAAGCTCTTACGTTTCGAATCCAATCCACGTCGCCCAGAGACCGTTTTGTATTCGTTCTATGAACAGAACAGGCCCTCTGCCCATTCTATGCCCATTCTGTGGCTACTCTCACGTCTTGACCGTCAGACTAGCCTCGACCAATCCCGTGCGGCTCCCTCTCGTTCTTCCGTTCTGTCTCCTCCCCATTGTGTGACAGAACGCTTGGAAAATAGCCCCCTAGTGAAAATATTGTAAACAACACTGGACAGCTGGTCATGGCGTTTGATGTCGCACTTGGTCAGCCAGCCAGAGCCCGAAAAATCTAACGGCACACTGTGGGGCACCCAAAGTTTTGGCCGTGAGTTTACATTACTTCATTGGAACAAGTGGCTGTGCCGCAAAGGTGTCCTAACAAACGAGCATGTCCTGAATTTTCAGCGTCCGAATAAACGGTCGGCAACTGCAGTATGACATGTAGTTGCCATTGCGCTGTTGCCGCGCTTGTACCAGGCAGGCTACCATTCAGTGTCTGCTCACGAGTCCATGCCTACAGTGAACATGTGGAAGCATCAAGAAAGTCGCTGTCCACCAGAGGATAATGACTACGACGGTGCAGCCCATTCAGCAGGCAAAAGAATAGGCAGATGACGCAGGCAGCATGGAAATACATCACAGTTCTGTGCGCCGTTTCACACGATAGATGGATTTAGTGACACCTAGAGGCTTTTCATTCATGGAGCTCTACCAAACCAAAAACTGAGACTGGTTGGAAATAAACGGACAGCAATTATCTGTTGCACACTGCAGGGGTGCAACAGCCGAAATGGAATTTGGAGCAATTTTTGGTGCAGCAAAATGTTACTTTTGGAGCACTAAAATCCAAATTTGGAGCGGGTTACGAGGAAAAAAAACATACATTTTTCATCACAAAATACCAAATTTGGAGCAGTTATATATCAAAAAGGCTTAAATTTAAAACAAAAGATGTACAAACCATTCAACATCACCTAAATCGCGCAGAGTGAACATGAGCACTGCTATTTCAATAAAAGTAGTATTTTTAACCACCCCACTGAACAAACAATGATAAAGTCCACATTAGCATTTGCCGCACCTGTCAAATCCTTTGACAGACTCTGCGAATTCAAATGTGGATCTGCCAACGCGACCTTGAAATTCGGGGAATTCGTAAAAAAATTTTAAAAAACTCGCACAGTTTTGTTAGTTTTTTTTAGGGCTGCAGAAATGTCATATACTGCTCCAAATGATTGCCAGTAACTTTTTAGGCGTCAGCGACCACACTAGTACTCACAAGTATGCGGTGTATACACGCATGAGTAATTGAACAAAATGTACTGTCCCGTGACTAGTGCTAACAGCCCCTTCCAAATTCTAATACGCTTTTCCGGGTTAGAGCAAGGCCAGGGAATTTTCTAACACAGCTACAAAACGCCCCCCCTCCCTTTTTTTTTCTTTCACGATGGGGTTAGGTTTAGGGTACAACTTCTCGGCTCACTTACAAGGCGCGTTCGACCACATAAAATAACAACGGCGCGTGCCCGTTGGAACGGCGACGGCACCTATTGCTGGGCCGAAACAACTTCAAGACAGACAAATGTTTTATGTGCCGTTGCTATGGCAACCAACGTGGTCACCGGCAACGCCAGTGTTCTCAGCACGCAGTGTTCGCGCGGAAAACGCGGCATACGCTTCCAGCACACCGTGGTCCAGGGTTAGGGGTCTGCGCGCGTGGATTGATTGATGACGCAAACTGCAGGTGGCCAACGTGGCCTCCATTTCTAGCTGAAGTTGGCGCAACTGAGAAAAGCTTTAGGCTGGTCGGGCATTTTGGCGCAGCGTGGCGCAATTTCCGCTAATTTCATGGTTTTGGCGCAGCTCGGCGCAAAAAAGGGGAATTGTATCAATTTGGCGCAATCGGCGCAGCTGTTGCACCCCTGACACTGCAGCAAGCGATGTGCCTTGTTGACTAAGAGGACCCCAGCAACATATTGCAGCAAAATAATAATAATAAAACACTAAACCAAAATTTCAGCAACATTGGTCAAGTCATCTGCACGCTTACCCTAATGAATAGAATTTTAAGGCGCAAATGAGGACGGACACAAGATAGAACACAGGACAGAGCGCCTATCTTGTCTCCGTCCTCATTTGCGCCCTTAAAATTCTATTATGAACGTGTACCAACTTGCCCAGCAAAAGTTCTCCTATACCCTATGAAGACAGGTTGGGCAATCGGAAAGCTGAGATGTCGTGAACTGTCACCTGTTGAGAGTCTAGACACCAGAAGCTCCAGCTAAGAGGTATAAAGCCTCTGTGTGACGACATAATGGAGTAATAATGTGACAGCAATGTGACGCAGAGTACCAAAGTGGTGGCATTAGCAAACCTGACATGCGTTTGCTACATTTCACTCGTGTGCCTCCACTTTGCAGGACCATTTCTACCAAAACACGCTGCTGTGTGTCTTGTGCCACCCTGAGATTCCCGCACCAAACACCGTGATCGTAGAAGACTTTGATGGCATCTGGCTGTGCACACATACGAGTCTTGATATGAAATCAATAATACCTAATCGAACGATTCGATTTTCAAATAGCTAATATTTGACGTTTCGAATAATTCCAAAGGATGAATATCTAACAACGAACTTATGATGAGGTGAAACTTACGACAGAGTTCTCAGAGTACAGTGTATCAATCTAAACCAAGTCAATCTTTCACTTTAGCGTCCCTTTAAATAAAACTTTCACCTATATCCCTGGTTAAAAAGCAGGCATAATTATTCTGAAGGAAACTGTCAAGAACTACACAACTCTGCTTCCAAAACAAAGGCACAGACTTCTTGTGTAGTTTGATCGCGTATTCCACAAGTGCCATAGTAGTACGCCCTATCTTTGGCCCACACACCCTTGATGACTGGCTTCACATA
Organism: Rhipicephalus appendiculatus; assembly: GCA_030522465.1. Classification (NCBI taxonomy): domain Eukaryota; kingdom Metazoa; phylum Arthropoda; class Arachnida; order Ixodida; family Ixodidae; genus Rhipicephalus; species Rhipicephalus appendiculatus. The sequence continues at coordinate 934,122 of JALIZH010015440.1, read as the reverse complement.
TGAAAATTTGTCCACACGGTGCAGCTGACCCTGGCGCACCACTCGTTCAGATGCTCCCATCGTTCTGGTGCACAGCTAAAATGCTGCTGTGAGTGGGCACCGAAATAGTTTTGGGACCAGAGCACCCATGGTGATTAAGCACGATACTGTTGCCAGATGAACCGCATTGCAAAAATAAAAACTGGCTAACATACCCCACTGCCACCGTTCGAAAAGTTTGGTAGTGGCGCTGCTAACTGGAATGGCGGCCATTCTATAAACATGCTTGCACGCCCACAAAAGCGAGAAGAACCACTATTAATAAAGCTGTAACCATGCCGCTGCGTTCCCAATTTTTTTTCTGACGTCTTGTCCACAACTGGTGTATGTTTCGTGTAAATATACGATTCGATATTTTTGGCCACAATTTGCACACTCCCTACAATTTGTCCTCACTAATGGCATCTGGTATCTGACCATGAGCGTCTGCATAGACGCGAGTGTGAAGGTAGAAAACCACTCTGCTTTTTGATTCGTTGGCATCAGACACCGAAAAGCTTTGATACTGCATGCGGTAGCAGTCATACTCACTGTACACATCTTCAATGTGAAACCTTTTGCAGCTCTGTGTTGGTGTTTTAGCTACTGGTTATTGTGAGAAGTTTGGAGAAGGAGCCATGCTTCGTTTCAAGTCCCCCAAAATTCAAATTGGCTTTCAGTCGGTTCCCCGTGGTATAATTCACCACAGATCTCCTGCAAGCATGCAACGCTCATGCTACAGTCAGCTTCGTGTCAAGTTACCATCCAATTTTGGTTCCTACACTCCTTTAAATATATCTATTAAGAAGTTGGCAGTCACAGTACAGTTTTCTCTGAACTGTCGAGTCAATGCGGTAGAGGGATTTCAGACATTATAACGCATTATTGCGAAACGGTGCATTGGAATAAGACAAGACTACAAACGACATACAAACACTACCTTCTTTGTACCCGTATTATTTCGTGGCACCATCTCACAATAATGAATCTGTACAAACTCGCGCAATTCTCAGTCTTACTTGAAAGTGAAAACTTGCACGTTAAACACAGGCACACGTCACAGATCGATGTAGCTTGCAGCGTAAGCTCGCTACACGGGTCAAGATGCCGTACACGAATAAACAATACAAGTAAAAGGGGCAGGCAGTCAATGGTCACTCACGCGCAGCTTGGGCACCTCGTAGATGCGCAGGTCATCGGTCACGGTGCCGACGATCACGGCGATGAGGCCCTCGCGGCCGGGTTTCTTCATGAAGCGGACCTGCGACGACGGACGGATGGACATTAGAGGGCATCCACTTTGAATCGGGGTGTGACCAGTGACCACATCGTGTCAAGAGTGGCGGCAGCATGCGCGCACACGACACGGCACCTTATCAAAGCAAGAGCGCAAAAAACACGCACCACGCGAGCGAGAGACGTCACCGGCCGGTTAATGCGGCTCATGAAGAGACGTCTCAGCACGATCTTGTTGAACTTGGCGTTGGTCCTGCGGGCCAGGAAACGGTAGACCTGCGGAGACGAGGTACTTTCAATTGAGCCGGCGGCTTCGGTCTCGCGCCGATGCGACAAGCAACTCGGCGAAAGCCACGGTATATCGATTGCCGACAGCAACAACGAGCTTCGAAGCTCGCGTACACTCGACGTTAGGCACGAGATCAAAGCAACTCTCGTTTCAACGAAAACGTCGCCGACGCTTACCTTAACCAGGAGGCCGAGGTAGACATTCTCGCTCTTCGGCCGCGTCCTGCGGACCTTGCGGTCGTACTTGTGGCAGATATCGATACCCTGCGCACGGAAAGAACATTGTCAGGAATTGGTAGTTCGCGGTGACACCAATTAGGTGCGATATCGAGCGGAGTAAAGGCCCGATTTAATGGATTTTAGTTGTCGATTTCACACGACGTGAAACTCACCATGGCGGATATACACGCGAAAAGAAAAGGATCATGGGAAACAAGGAACGACTATGACTTTGGATCGGCTTCGGCTTGATACAGCCACCTTTCATCTCAAATGTTTTCAAGTATGGCGGCGATGACGTCTATCCTCTATAAAAGTGTATAATATTAAATATTTAAAAAATTAAGTAAAAAATTACATCTTCTGTGAGCTTTAGAATCAAATTTTACCAACACAGCAAATATAATGCACTTTTTGCTCACGCCTTAAGCCCAGCCTTAGAGATCAGTATCTTTAACTCAGCAGCTCGAAGAAAACTATTGTTGTAACTCCATTTTACACATAACCTCTTAAATGATGTGATTATTTTATAATTTACTAGGCAGCCGCTCAAAGAAAGGCAAATCGGGGGTTGTGAGAAAATTATCTCTTAAACAATTTTCTTACTTCTTTAGTTCACAATAATGTCACTAGACAACCAACACGTGCATCTACCTCAAGGCAGTGGGTTGTGTGTATATCCGTCCATGTATCTACCAATAACTGCCATCATCATCAAGTAAGCAGGCCTTGCGGTGGTTTTTCTTTGCGTTGTTTTCATCGCCGCTTTCTCGTGCCGAGTGTCAGCTGCGTGCATGCAGGTCGTGTTCGTTTCCTGCACGCGCGACGGAAACATTCAGTCGTCTACCGGCGCTGCGTTGTTGCCTCAAAGGCGTCCGCTGTTGCTTTCGGTCATGTCGTCTGCCTGACCGGTGTCGTCTGCCAAGACGGATACAGCACCGCCAGAGTGCTCCGCCACATAAGTGAATAAGGTGTTGCGGCCGGCAGCAGGACCCAAAACGATGCAGTGCGTGCTGAGGGACAAGTTCCGGCTCTATCCGAACGCCGAGGACGACTACGACGTGACGCTGTACGAGAGCTCGCTCGTGTTCGAGCCGTGCGTCAAGGGCAAGGGGTTGGCCCAGTACCGTGCGCGCACCGAGGTGAAGCTAGAAGACGTAATCGGCTGTCATGTGATGCGCGTTGCCGAAAACGCGACGGGTTTGAAGAAGAGCGTGTCGTACTTTTGCGTCTACGCCTACCACCTGGTGCCGAAGAAGAAGAACAACCTGTGCCAGCGACGCCAGAAAAGGACCTACGTGTTCGCGGTGGATCAGAGTGGAGAGTACGAGGAGAACCTAGCCGTGTCCCGCCTGTGGCAGTCGGCGTTCCTTTGGCTACTACGAGGCGTCAAGCCCGAACGAGGTGGCGGCGGTGAGTGTTTTCGTTTGCGTAATTCATTACAAAAGAGCCTCACTCGCAGCGTTCAGGCCATTTGATGTTCTTTTTTTCATCCCGCAATACGCTTTATCGTTTCATCGAACGAGTGAGTTTAAAAACGTTCGATCGACGTGCCCCTCTGGATGCGGCCGCTCGCCCTCCAAACGGGATTGGGTTAATTTCGTATGCGGACTTTCCAGCTACTCCGAGGCGTCAAACCCGATCGTGGATTGCGACGAGTTTTATTTTTGCGTTTAATTAAACGAAGTCTCACTGGCGTCGTTCCCTGGTGGTGCCATTTTATATATCTCCCATCCCGCTTTATCATTTCATCGAACGAGTGAGTTTAAAAACGTTCGATCGACGAGCCTTGGGGTTTCGGCCGCTCGCCCGGCAAATGGGAGTGGGTTAATTTCGTATGCGGACTTTTCCAGAAGTTGGCAGACGGTCCGGATCGTCTGCTAGCTTTGTATGCGGCCCGATTCGGTTAGCGTGCGCTTTGAGGGCCTGTTAATCCCTTTGTCTTGTTTTTTTCTTTTTTGATGACAGCGCGGGCTAGCCCGCCGTTAGTATTGCACGGGGAGACGCACCCGTTCCACCGATGAAAGCGCGGTACTATTTTGGTTCCGCTAATTTCCTGTATACGGAGCTACGGCTTTTCTTCCGTTCGCCGTGCCTGTTTTTCCGTTTCACCGATGTCTTCTTCCGCTCCTGCGATAGTGGGAAAAAAAATTGGCATTGCATTCTTTGTAACGCGTAGAAAGTTCCTGTTCGCAATAAAGCGGAACCAGAAGACCGTACAGGCGCGGCTGTATCGTGTCGTCAGCCCCGTATGTTACGCCAGCCACGTTTCGTCAAACCCACTAAAAAAAAAAAAAAAAAAAAAAAAAAAAAAAAAAAAAAAAAAAAAAAAGGAAAAGAAAGCACAACATTTCGTTTACGGAAGCCTTCGCACTTTTTTTTGCTCGATCTTATCTGGTTGCTCCAACGCGAAATGCGATCTGCGGTCACATCGCGTGCGTTCTTTCCAACAGCTGCTTGTTTCTAAGCGTCAGAACTGTCAATTGGGCGAGTTGGTGTGGTTCCATCTTGAACGAAAATTAGCGCGACAAAAACGAGAATAGAAAAGACAGACTAGAAAGGAACAGCGCTGCAGTCCTGTCTTTTCTATTCTCGTCCTCGTTTTTTGTCGCGCTAATTTTCGTTTAAGTTGTTTCTGAGGTCCCGCGAAATTCGGTCACCCGGAGGTGGGACGACAGGTTATCGGAAGCGCCTTCTATTTGATGTTTGTTTGTTTTTTCGTGTCCGTTTCGCTGTGATAAATACGTGCGCCTCGATACTTCGAAAACGTTGTCGACGTTCCAAATGGGGGTCGTAGAGTTCACAGTCGATAACGCCTGACATATGTCACCAATTGTCTTCTTTTTTTTTTTTTTAGAACGCACATCGCAGGGCTGCGCGAAAACAATACGGACTAGTACACAGGACGCTTGATATTTAAGTCATATCTATGGTATGCTACAGAAGATATAATTCATACCGTGGCTCTCTCTCTGACAATACATGTACTGATTGAATGTGGCGATATCCACCACAGGTATACGTGTGGGCACGAGTCTACATGAAGCCTTGGGTTTTAAGGACAACAATGGAAAGCTGAACACGTCCGCGATAGAAATAAGTAAGAGACGGTTAGAGTACTGGTGGCAGAAAAGTAGAGGTAAAGGACAAAAATAAATAATGGGGGAAAAATAAGCTCATACTGCCTTAAGAGGCAGAGAGATGGACCGTGAATTTAGATTTTTCTTTGCTATAATAGCATAGATTTAATCAATGTAGATAAGGCATTAGGCCAACATAAAAAGAAAGTTTTCTTTCCCTATTTTTTTTTGTTTTTCGAGCCTGGTGGCAGACATGTCACCGCCCCGTTATAAAGGGGACGCTCACATCCATCTCTCCATCCATGTAAACTATTTGGTTCTTTATGGTTTTTCTTTGTTTTTAGAGGCACGTACGTGTCAAGGATCATGCGTCTTTTATTTTAGCCTGCAATGTCTTTCTGAATTATTTGGAAGTTTGCCCCCCGTCCTCTGTACTTGCCTCTCTTCGACCGTGTTTTGTTTCGCGCAGCCCTGCATTATGTGTTCCAAGTGTGCACCAACTAGCCTAAAGTCCCTAGATTTTTCCCTCTTTGAGAGGGAAAAAAATCTGGGGACTTCAAACTATCCCGAACAAGAGCTTTATTGCATTTTTTTTTTCCTTCGTTCAAGTGTACGACGTACGGTCGGCATCAAATTTAGACACCGTGAGACACAAAGAATAAAAAAAAAAAAAGCTCAGTATTTCCGCCGCTTCGGCAGGTGGGCAGGCTCGCATTTCCGACCCGTTCTCAATCTCGCTAACAACGTGTACTCTGCAGTTCGACCGAATAGAGTCACAAATTACCACAAAATTCTTCCTTTTTTTCAGGCCAGGTGGTCTATACACTTTCGATGCTGACTGTATACGTCCTTGCGCGTGTTCAGCGGTGCTATTGGACGAACGATTTCGTATACCTATTTGTTACATGCGTGACTGTCATTCAGTGATGTATGTACTATCGGCGTCAAATTACACGCGAACAGCGGAGCGGGGCGCGTGGCCCAAGCATTAGCAGCGGTGTAGTGCGCTCCGTCCACTCATCACCTTTGACAGGCGCGCACATCCGGTTTGGCAGCACTGCGCTATTCCCCCTACTATTTTTTTTTTTTTTTTTTGCTGGTGTTTTTGGTTCTGATATGGTGATCATGGTGGCCGGCGTGGGCGTGCCGAACGCTTTTGGTCACTTCACTTTCTTTTATTTCCTTTACTTCAGTGCGTTTCTAATATCAGAACTGGAACAGACGCGAAAATATGAGAATGTAGGGGGGATCGCGCAGTGCTGCCAAACCGGATGTGTGCGCCTGTCAATGCCTGTCAATGACTGGCCTGCGCTCACCGTACCTTTGCTAATGCTTAATCCGCTGTTCGCGTTTCATTTGACGCCGATAGTACAGGGTTGGACACGCTTAGGTCGAACGCGTCATCGGCGCTGGCTCCGTATCGTGTTCAGCACTGAATCAGCCGATTCAGTTATTCAATTCCCAGCTTTGTCGCGGAATAGAAATCGGAGCGTGCAAACTGCATCTTCACCTTTTTTCTTTTGTAATGTTCATCAGAATTGACTCATACTCGTTGAAAAGATGAAAGCGCAGCATAAATTTTGACCAGCTAATTCGGTGTTCCTCAAATAAAGTGAGTTGCTGACAAAGTATGCAGATTTTTATGCTTTGATTTGCGCTTTTTTGTTTTTATTCCGGTTCCCGTGAAAAAAACGTATAAACGAAATTCCACTGTGTCTATATATATATATATATATATATATATATATATATATATATATATATATATATATATATATATATATATATATATATATATATATATATATTATGGACAAGCTTTTTCAATGGGCCAAACGTACTTGGTAAGAGAAGAGACACAACTTCGCGGTTGTCTTAATTTTATTTGCCAACGGTTTCGACCGGTGTACCGGTCGAAACCGTTGGCAAATAAAATTAAGACAACCGCGAAGTCGTGTCTCTTCTCTCTCTCTCTCTCTCTCTCTCTCTCTCTATATATATATATATATATATATATATATATATATATATATATATATATATATATATATATATATATATATATATATGAAACATTACGTATGTAATGAGTACTAATCACATTACTTTGAAGTTATCTTAACGAATTTCATCTTTCATGCACAACTCGTGTAGTGTATATTTACGACACACGTACATACGTATGCATGCAACTCGCGTCGCGTAAACCACCCCGTGTCCTTTTCTCCCAGAGAGGGCCTCGCATGAACTCCTTCGCCCAAGGACGCTTGTTGTCGTCGCCGTCTTGACCGCCACGCGCGCCACCACTTTTGTTTACATATTTTATATCCTGTCCTCTTTCCCAACGGCTCTCTACACACCTGTCGGGCTTCTCCCCCCTCCCCATTCACCGTTTTTCGCATTGCACGCTTATTAGTGCCGCTTCCTCTCTGGTTTTCCAAGCAGTGTTTACGCGTTCGAACGAGTCGACCTTCGCATAGTTGCGTGCATCGCCGGCAAGAGCGTATTCTGTCTCTTTGTTGTTTTGTTTTTCTTTTCGAAGGGGTTCGATGGCCTTGATATCGCGATTGATGATGATCGTTACTGCAGGGCAGTGGCGTAGCCAGGGGGTGGCACACCGGGCACGTGCCCCCCCCCCCCGAATTTTTTTTTCGCCGTGGCATACATAGCGAAAAATGACCATTTCAAGGAGGTGCCACCCCCGAAATCAAGCAGGTGCCCCCCCCCCCCCCGAAAAAAAATTTCTGGCTACACCCCTGCTGCAGGGATGCTTACGATGAGAACCATAGGCGTGCGCACGAGGGGGGGGCAGAGGGGCGCCCTTCCACCCCTAGTCATCTAAGGGGGGCGCTAAGTCTGCCCCATACATTGACTTAATAGGTAAGGGGGGCGCCGCGACGAGCCTTCACCCCCCCCCCTGAATGGGAACCCTGCGCACGCCTATGATTAGAACTAATTAATTGGGTAATCAATCGTTTATTTATGGGGCTCGGGAACAGCTTCCAGTTCTTAGTGCTGGCGTGCGTATTTTAAGCTAGAAAATAGTAGTAAAATGAACGCAGTCGACGTGAAGAAGTACCACCGAAGAAAAAGGGAGAAAAATCTAGAAAAAGAAAAACAGTCAGAGTGACAGCTGCAAAACTGTCAATGTCTTGTCTCATATTGATAGTTTTACATAAATAAGCAAGCTCACCCAAAAAATAAACCGTTAGTTGAAGTCGGCGCTCTGTCTGGTGTCTTCTTTGTGCCTTTTTTACGTTTGTGCTCTTTTACCTATGAACTAAAGAACAGAAGACGCTTTGCAGTGGCGTAGCCAAGGAGGGGGGGGTGGGGGGTTCATACTCCCCCCGAAATTTTTCAAATTTGCTTGCGTATATATACACGCATAGTCGTGCGCCCTTCAGGGGGGGGCAGGTAGGGGCGAAGGTTCATCGCAGCGCCCCCCCCCCCCTTCCTATTAAGTCAATGTATGGGGCAGAATTTGCGCCCCCCCTCTCTCAGGTGACTAGGGGGGGCGGCCGCCTCCTCTGCCCCCCCCTCGTGCGCACGCCATGTATACACGCACGCACACATACAAACGCACGCACGAACACATAAAGTAAAAAATTTCTGGCTACGCCCCTGACGCTTTGCCCAGCTCGTGATAAACACCGGGCCTCACGTTTTCAGCTTTGCTGTTTCACCAACCGCACGGAATGCTTCGAGAGTGATTTTTCCTTTCACTTTTTGATCAAGCAGCGAAATCGACATTCAAGAACGTATACCCCTTTTTCTTTTTCGTTGGCCTCAGCGCAACTGGTTTCCCGAGGTAGACGGGAGACTGCAGTGATTTCAATTCCGTGTCTTTTTTTTATTTTTTTCTTTATCGCTGGACAGAACAAAAATCAAAACTTACTCGAAGGTATGCCAGGTCGTCTGTGTGCGCTCCAGTTGTGAAGTGCCGGTACCTAACGTGGTTGCCGCCTTCAGTAATCGTCACAACCTTGTCTTGTCGCTTTAGAACGAAAAAAAAAAAAAACTCCATGAGATCGTCACGTGGAGTCTCTTTTGTGACATATTGGACATATTGCACTGGTGTTGTGCAATTCAGGGGCGTAGCCAGGGGGGGGCAGGTTGGGGGTTCGAACCCCCCCCCCCCCCCGATAGTTTTCAATTTTGCTTGCGTATATATACACGCACGCATACAAACGTACGCAAGATCATACATGAAGTACAGTTGAACCCCCCCCCCCCCCTCCCCCGAAACCATTTCTGGCTACGCCCCTGGTGTAATTACTTTGTTTTCTTGGGTTAGGTTAGGGTATCGGCTAGGTTGGATTAGGTTAGGGAGGGAGGAGATTGCGCTAACTGTCAGAAAACTTTGCCACTTCAAAGTAAACATTGCTAATATCTTCTAAAAAGGACATTTCTGATTGGAGATTTGGTTCCAGGATTCCAATAGCATGTGCATACCGATCTCCAAAAGGTTACTAAAATCTGGACGCCGATTCTGAAATACAGTTTTTGTTTCACGGTTATGTTTTACGACATGGTGACCACATGGCGTGCCCCACGGAAAACACTGCTTTAGACCAATGACGCCCGTGTAGCTCCCGAACATACCTGTTAAGAAAATTAAAATAAAGGGGGGGGAGGGGGGGGGGGGCTAAGAGAGTCGTGTGAGGGCCGCGGGCCGCAAGCGAGAGGCTCGCGGGCCGCGTGTTTCAGACCCCTGCTCTAAGAGGTCCATGGAAGGGATCTCGCATGGGTGAATGTCCTGGCATTCTGTTAGACTTCCACCGAACGTATCAATTGTTTTCCGAGTTTCCTTGTTGCAGCTGATACGTGTGTCATGCGCTCCTTTTGTGCGCATGTGTGTACCAATATGTTTTCCTTATATATATATATATTTTTTTGTATTTTTTGCTTCGGGCTGGGCTGCCAGCTCGCGGCTTCAAATATTTTCAAAACGCCTGTCTTTTGTGTGATTCGTTTCTGTGTTTTGTTTTTTGACGTATTTTAATAAAGCGCCATTTTTTTTCCCATCTTTCTCACGCGCTTCGCGAACGCTGTTTCACAGAACTTTTTTGTTTGTTTCCCAGAACGCTGTTTCCCAGAAGCTTGTGTTTCCTCACAAATTGGCGTTGTAAGGGTGACCGAAAAAAAATCACAGCATATCCACGGAGTGAATGATGATGAGTGGGCGAAGCTCCGGAGGTTCATCGGTAAAAACAGTGAATCTTTCGGGAATCTTGCCCAGTACATCATCAAAGACGTGACAAACACTGTGTGTAACTTCATTATAACGGCTTTATGGTCGGTGAAATGGAGGGAGGGCGGTTCCTGGATGGGTCGTAGTAGAAAGTTTGCAAAAACGAGATCGATGCAGGTTCCTCGGATGGTGGTTGGTTGCATGTGGTCAAACGATATGCATGTGAGACCATATCGCGATGCCATGTGTTGTATGGCATCGCGATCGTCATCGTCATCAGCGTCATCGTTATGACGCATAGTGGGTACATTCCATGTGCTGTGCCGTGATGGCAGCGTCATCGTCATCGCACAGGGGTGGCTACGACGACGACGACGCAGGACGACGCCGGACTAGCCTACGCCCTAAGGAGCTTCGCCCCTAAAAAAAAAAAGGGGGAACGGTGGGTTCCTGGCGGCACTGGCAATCGAACCCACTTCATCCCTCATTGACGGCTGACGCTCTACCACACGACCACCAGACTTTCGCCGAAGCGGAACCTCGCAAAGCTATAGTTTCGCTCGTTTTCGAAACGTTGCGTGCGGCGTTGTGTGCAGCGCCATCTTATTGCACACGCGTGTGCAGCGTACTAAGTGAGGCAAGAAACGTCGTTTCGTGACGTAACTTTCGCGGTTTTCGCCACGCGACGGGGTTGAATGGTACCGCGCCGCGTTGCTCGTTGAACGCAGACTGAGTTGAGCTATAGTGCCCGCTTGTTTGTCCCAAGCGGTGTCGTTGTGCGCCCTTCGGCATTGCGCGTCCACCCTGAGTAGGACGTAGCTGTGTGTGGAAACAACAGCTATGTCCTGTGCATGGCTTCGTGCTACAAAAGGGTGGTTGTCTATATTCCCTTTCTTAACGTTCACTCTGCAGGAGTCGCTGAACGAACCGCGTGAGGAAATGCTGAGCTGTTTAACTTAGCGTGTGCTTAGCTAAGTGTAACCCTTATGAGTGTATATGAGTCGGATTTATAACATATAGTCCAACGCAGTGCTTTTTAGACCTTCAACATTCTTTGTTATACTCATCACTAGAGACCGGATTATAGGCAAATGCCTATTTTTTTCCTTGCGTTCCTATCGCGCCACTTTGATATATGAGCATGAATTAGGGGTAAAGGAGGGCTTTTATAGTGTTTTTATAGTGCCTATAAATGCCTATTTTTGGGGTTTGTGCCTAAATGTCTATAAGTGCCCATAAATGCCTATTTTCAAAATTGGTGCCTATATGAACGCTATTTAGCCTAAAATTTTGCTTTCGAGTACAGTTTGAGACCGTAATTCATGTTACCGGGCAAAATTGACGTTTCGGATCTTTATGGGGTGCAACAACCTATAGTTCCCTAGTTGAACAAACATCCGGGAAGCAACCGGTAGCAGCAGTGAAATGGGACGCGCCGGCCACCTTACCCCACCGCACTGACATGGCGCGAGCGGTTGGAGCAGGGGAGAGGAAAGGACGCTATTTCTGCAACCCTAAATGGGAGTACGTCCCAGGCGGGAAGGCGGGAAGTGGAGAGGGGAAGAAGAGGAGAGTGGCGTCTATGACCGGGGACGTGGCGGGCGGCTTTTACCGCCGGTTTTCCAGTCCAGTGTTCCCATGGAATTGAAGCACCTCCTTGAAGACTTGGGCGTGGCGGGGGGGGGCAGAAAACAAGAGGTGCCTGCGAGCAGCAGCAGGAATATGGAGAGCGAATGCGAAACCATAGAGTGCCGTCAGGGGAAAATAGAAAGTAGGTAAAAAAAATCAGATGTGCACATGGCTTTTGTTTCGTTTGTAATTTACTCTTAAAGGGCGCTTCACCAAATCACATTAGAAATTTTTAGTGAGATACTGGAAGTGTTCGCGTGCCCAATGAAGAGCTTTGTACGACAAGAACTTTTAATTGGTTCATTACGAGCCGCGAAAGCATGATGCCGGTAGATGAGCTTGAAACATTTGCCACTCGCAAGCCAAATTCCTTCCCTGCCCTCTTCGGTATCAGAGAAACTCGGAGCCGGAAGATCGCACGACGTTGACGCATCAACACGCCATGCGCACGCAAGATTACACTATGTGCACATGACGTACCCAAGCCAGGTCTTGCGCACTAGCTGTGTTGTATCGTTTCGGCGTTCGCTCTATAGTGTACTGCCTGTTTCTGTGGGATGGATCCGTCTATGCGTTTCGAGAGGCTGGCATATGGATCCTGTATCCTTACCACGACACAGCGCGTCGCACAGCTGGAACTGCTGTAAGGAACGATGCACCAAAAAGATACTAAGCGTTGTCAGGGCTGGCGCCGGCACGACGCGGGAACGGTGAGACCACGAACACAAAAGAAATATAGGCAGCTAAGTCTATAGGCAGCTAAGTCGATTCGAAGAAAAAACTAAAGAAAAGTGCGCACACATTCCGTTTGTGTGTTTTAATATTTCTATCAACTTTCATTCTTCTATTCAAGTAACAGTTGCACAAATTACATATGTAGCCTCGAATAATTCTCGCAGTTTCATGTACTACTGTGACATACACAGGACCATTCCTTGTTGACCTTCACCTCCCACACATTGGTGCGCGCACCCGTGAGATAAAGGGCACGAGGCATTCATCCTGACATTTCACCTCCTTCCGGGAAGCGTAGCGTTGCAAATCTTGGCAGACGGGATCGTTAGCGCAATGCATGCATTACACTTCTAGCTCGAAACGCTCAAACCTGGTAAGGAGCCCTTTATGGTTTTCACACAAAGAGGAGAAATTGACTCTGCGCTATTAGACCCGGCCAATACAAGGCTAACAGACCCTTCTGGCCTTTTAGCGGTCTGGCTATTGAATCCTGTGCTGGCCTTCCCAGCCATGCCGAAAAGAAGCAGACCCAGGAGCATGTTTATTCGATGGTGGACACTTAACTTACCATTCTGGACAATAAAAGGAGAGACCGTGTTCTGGAAACCGTGCCCGAAAAGGGACCATTGCATGGCTATGTTAAATTACGCCTTTGTACAATCATAAAATATAACATTTCTTTGCTTTCCTGTCGTAGACCAGGTCGCGCACGTCCTTATTCGAAAATTTGAGTTTTTGTAAAAATTTATTGTGCCTATATTTACGATTTTGGGGGCCTAAAACTGTGTTTTTCCTGCCTATTTTTGGCGCCTAAAACACGATTTTTTTAGTGCCTAAAAATCCGGCCTCTACTCATCACTTTGACAACTTCTGGTCCACCAGACGAAACGTTAGTGAATATATACCGTGCCAGCCAACGAACGTCGCGCTCTTCTTCTTCGTGTGTGTGTGTATATATATACATACATATATATATATATATATATATATATATATATATATATATATATATATATATATATATATATATATATATATATATATATATATATAGAACTTGCAGGTAGCCCACATCGAAAAGGAAAATGCTTTTACTAACGTTTCGGCCGTGGCACAGCCTTCGTCAGAGCAAGGCCCTGCCACGGCCGAAACGTTAGTAAAAGCATTTTCCTTTTCGATGTGGGCTACCTGCAAGTTCATTTAATACAGGCAATACCCGGACCTGTCGGATACTCCCTTCAAGTCGTATATATATATATATATATATATATATATATATATATATATATATATATATATATATATATATATATATATATATATATATATATATATATATATATATATATATATCCCTTAAACAATAGCCGGAACGGAAGCGTGTACATTTCGGCGGCACAGGCGGGGCGGAGGAAGTCGCCAGCGGAATTGGCAATTATACGTACATACACACTCTCTGTATACTCCGCGAATCTAGAAGGCCGCTGGCGTGCGTTCCGTCGGGTCTCCCTTTTGTAGGGTCAGGCGGTCAACAAAAGCCCGCGAGTCTCGTTGGTCGCTTCAACGACAGAGTTTGCGAGGTTCGCTTCGAAAGAAAAGAACAAATAAATGGAATGGCGCGACTCTGGCGACCTCGCATTATTGCGACGATGAACCGGCTTCGCTTTTCAGGTTGCTCTTTCTCTTTTTTTTTTCCTTTTTTTTTTTGTTACGTGGGGGGTCATTC